>JAIUND010004664.1:0-11286 GCA_034699125.1 Gisinianus flammeolus
GAGTGTTCGGGGGGTAACTGCAGTATTTTTATACTGATCCCATTTTGCACGATAAATAAAGACAATACAATACAATCAAAGTCCACGTCCACTTACGATTAACTCAAGGATTCGATTTCAGGGACTTGAACGACCATGTCAATTGAAGAGCAAATTTATTGTGGTGGGGATCGGAATTTCTCCCCTCATTCTTTTCCTCTTTATCATAATCGTTGTCGTCAATTCGTCCAGTAATAAAGGAAGCGCCGGTAATAACGCCAACACCAAATTGTTTCAAAATATCCATAAAAAATAATCCTCATCGCTAAAATATCTAATATAGAAAAAACGTATTCACGTAGATAAAACAAAGGAGAACCGGATTTGTTCAAGCTGGGAGTGCAATCGGACAGCGGAGATCATCTGGACGCGTATGAACACGACCATCAATCCTTCTCATAACTTTTATGAGGTAGCCCCTTTGCTCAATAGCGTCAAAGGTCAATGTCACTGAGTCATAAATGCATTACCAAGTTTAAGAGTTAATTTCTTTGAAATTCCTAAGGTTTTTCATGTTACTTTTGTAGTATGCCTGTGGTGGTTGGATGACCGCCAATCGGAAACCAACTGGAAAGCCCGTGTACAAAAATAGCCTTACGAAAATTAATAAAATCAATCGGATTGTCCTCCGCAGTGTGCTGGGTCAGTTATTTTTATTTTTAGAGCTTAAGAAAATTCCACTTCAGTTTCCTTCATCCATTAAAATGAATCTGTTTAAATTTACTGGTTTCTGTTTTATTTTTTTAAATATTTGCGCTCTGTGCAGAAGAACCGGATTTCCATTTGAGTAAAGCAGAAGTGAAGGCGCAGTCGTTTTACGAGTCGTGCACATCCAACCTGCTCAAAGATTGGAGCAATCTCAATTTCACCTCCATCAACTTTATGCTCAACCAATCAGGCAATTTCATTAACCAACAAAGACAAACTTTTGAAGAGAAATTAAGAATTTTGAACAATGAATTCGGTTTGGATCTTCTCTTCAGTCTGAGCGTTCAGGTCGTCAACACATCCACCGTTCTCATCCAGGTGATGTCAGACGACAATTAATTATAATAAGCAAGCGGGTGGGTCTTCGATTCCCTGTCAGTCTGAATACTTTTGTCCATTCTGTTTCACCATTTTTCCTATTTTTTTCTTGTACATTGTAGATCGAAGAACCGAAATCAGAATTCCCGCCAAAATTCCACGAGGAGTCTATAAATAATAATAAACATTGGAATATCTACCGGCAATTGATGGACAAAGTTATTCTTTGCCTTGGAGGACAGCCAAATAACTTAAAACAAGTGCTGGATGACATTTGGTCACTTGAGAAAGCCATTCGAAATTTATCACCGGAAAGCATTCACCTTCAACTGGAGGAGAATCAAAATTACGAGGAATACGACGATGATGATGATGATGAGGTGGATGGAAGTGATGAGACAGATGACGATGATGATTTCTTCTTTGGCACTGTCCAGGAGCTAGAGAAACAGTTCCAATTTGTAATTTTTTCAAATGATTTTTATTTTGTGTATTTTTTGTACGGATTTAAAAAAAAAACAATTCACAATAAAAATATTCCGATTTATTTTTCAATGCGCAGATTTCGTGGAAAGGATTCTTCCAAAACTCTTATCGAAACCAGAGTCAGCGGATTAAAGACAATGATTTAGTTTTTGTCCATGGTAAAGCCTATTTGACCAGTCTCGATGAGCTAGTAAAGTCCAAGTTGACAACAATCAAAGGCCAAAGTCTCCTTGAAAATTATTTGGCATGGCAAGCCGTAAAACGTGTTACATTTTCATTCCTCATGAACAAGGTTCAAGTTGAATCGAATCTTAGGGAACAACGTGGGTGGTCTCACTGTTTGAAAGAAATGGAAGAGGATTTGACCTTTGCCATCACGGCCATGTTCCTTCGTCCCCAATTCTAATTCCAATTCCAACTTCAAATCTGACACTAAAAACGCTCGGGAGTTGACAAATGACATGATCCAGGGGATAAAAAACTCTTTTATTGACAACGTACGCACTCTGGACTGGATGGATGAAGAGACTCGGAGAAAAGTAATTGCTAAAGTCCGTGGGATGAAAGATTCCATTGGCTATCCGGATTTTATTCAGGATCCCTTACGTCTAGACAAATATTATGAGAATTGAAAAGTAATGCCAGGGAAGGATCATTTTGGGAACCGAATTGCTCTATTCCGGTTCCAAGAGGAGATGAAACATCGGCTTATTGATGCACCAGCAGGCGAGTATAAATGGAATGAATCACCGATTCAAGTGAACGCTTTTTACGCCCCCGGGCTTAATCGGATGATCGTCCCTGCTGGAATTCTTCAACGACCACTTTTTCATGCTGGATTCCCCGCTAGTTTGAACTATGGCGGGCTTGGGACAATCCTCGGTCACGAAATTCTTCATGGCTTTGATAACAACGGTAGTTTTCTAATTAATCGACATGAATGGCAACGAATTGGCGGGAAATAGAAATTCTTGATAAATATGTTTTTTTTTGTTAATATGCATTTACAAAAGGAGCTGCAGAGGAATCGGAAGACAACATTTGGAACCATATTTCGACGCCGAGATTTCGGAATCTTAGCCAATGTCTGGTTGAGCAATATTCCAGGTTTTCAATTGGCGGGGAGAAAGTACGAGGCCTGGAGACACTACAGGAGAATTTGGCGGATAACGGTACAAATTATTTTCTTTGCTGTTTTTTCATAATTTTTGGAGAATTTTTATGGATTTTCTGAATGTTTTTAGGTGGATTGGACGCAAGTTTTGATGCGTATAAGAAGTTGCAAATGGAGGATTTTCATTTGGCGAGTCTCATGGATTTATTGTCACCCGAGAAACTCTTTTTTGTATCATTCGCACAGGTGAGGAATGATCTCGAGGAACTTTAGTAGAGAGATTTAATTGAAATTGAAATGTAATTTTGTAATTTTTTGTGTGTTTTTGTGTTTACGCTTAAATAGAATTGGTGTGCTGTCGTGGATAATGAAACGGCCAAAAAGTTGATTCATATTGATGAGCATAGCCCGAATCAATTCCGACCTATCGGAGCCCTTCAAAATTCAAAAGTATTTAGTCAGATTTGGCAGTGCCCTGAAGGGTCGTTTATGAACCCTAAGAAAAAATGTACAGTTTTCTTCTGATTCTGACCAACGGGAGAAGAGAAATTTTTAATAAAATTTACACACTTTTTATCTAATTTACATACAGATTTTTCACTCCTTTATTTATAGTTGCAAAGTTGAAAGCAAAGTCTGCCCATTTTTCTCCAATTATTTTGTCAATTTGTTCCATGAGGGCTGGAAAGGTTATCGGTCCCTAGGTCATCTGTGATATTAGTGAGGTTTTGCTAGCTCGAAAGTGAAGTTTACGGCTGGAACTTTAGAGCAAAGTTTGATAAACTTTCTAGCTCTAAAGTTCAAAAAATGAATTGATCGTTTTGCTAGCTCTACACTTTTGTTGCTATTGCACACGCGTAAAGTGTGGAGCGAAATTAAAGTGCTCTTGATTTTTTAAATTAATTAATTCCTATAATAATAATAATATTTTTATTATAACTTCCAATACATCAAAATGGAATCCGATTTGTCGCAAGCGTATATGTTAACAAAAAACAAAACGTATTTAGCATTAGCATTAGCTGGCAAGCAGGAAACCATTAGAAATTTCCCCAGTTGTGTACTAACATTTGATCTGGACGCAGTTTTGGATACTAAATTTCTATTTCGGTTTGAAAATGGAGAAATTTTGAGATTAAGAGTGGCATTGGGGATTCCAAATGAAATCAAAACATCTGATGGATCAAAATTTGGTGGAGTTGAAGGTACATATATTGCATTTAACACCTATCGTATTTACATTTGTTTATATATATATGAAATGTATGTGAACATTTTTTTGTCTTTTTTAGCGCTTTGTATTTTACTCCGTCGTTTGGTTTATCCAAATCGTCTTGGAGATCTCACTCCACTTTTTGGCCGATCGAAATCTCAACTGTCCATCATAATTAACCACATGCTAAAGTTCATTGATCAACGTTTTGGTTTTTTACTTGAGACATTAGACTTGTTTTGGCTCGAGGCCGACTATCTGGAATATTACTCACGAGTCATTTTGTGGAAGGGCTCAGCCTTGCAAAATTGTATTGGTTTTATAGATGGTAAATTTTTTACGTGTTAGTTTTTTTATTAAGTTTCTAAAATGAATTTAAAAGTCCGTCTCGCACAGGAACATTACGACCCATTTCTCGACCAGGTCAAAATCAACAAGAATGCTACAATGGTCACAAAAGGATACATGGTTTGAAATTTCAGTCAATTGTTACTCCCAATGGACTAGTAACGAACCTCTTTGGACCTATGGAGGGAAGGAGACATGATGCTTTTATGCTGACTCAAAGTGGTCTTTTACCACGGTTGCAATTAAAATTACAAAGAGTTGGACTACCACCTTATTGCCTTTATGGTGATCCAGCGTATGGTGTACATGATGTTTTGATTGCGCCACACAGAAGTGCAACACTTACAGATGACCAGAATAATTTTAATAAGAGTATGTCTACAGTTAGGCAGGCAGTAGAATGGGAATTCGGACACATTTTAAAATATTTTGAATTTTTGGATTTCAAAAAAAATTTGAAACTCTATTTACAACCCGTCGGGCTTTATTATAAAGTGGGAGTTATCTTATCAAACTGTCATACATGTTTGTATGGGTGTCAGACAAGTGAATATTTTTGTTGTGATCCACCAAGTTTAGAGGAATACTTAGGTAATCGAGCCATCTAGGACACTGTATTTTTAAGTTATTTATAAACTTGTTGTGAACAAAACATTTTTTACTGATATAAAAACGGATCACTGGTTAAAATTTTGATTTTAATTTCTGAGATTTGCCAGGCCACTTTTTAGTAGCTTGAATGGCATACATTGCACTCTTTTTGTTCATTATTTATGATTTTATATATTTATACAAATCGATTTATCTTGCGATTGTACTGCTGCGATTTGACCAAATTATGTTTTAAATGATCTCTAGCCTCTTTTAGTCATGACATGTATGGCCAAGTTGTCGTATTATTATTTTTGAATTTGTTAGAGTCATTTTAGTATGTGAAATGGGAAAAGTTTTCAATACCTACATACAAAACTCAGTTTATTTTGCCATCCTATTGCTGCAATTTGACCAAATTATGTTTTAAATGTTCTCTGGCCTCTTCTGGTCACTTACTTATACTTACATTTGTATAGTTATGAATATACACGAATAAAAATTCTTTCTCATGACATCTATAAGAGCCGTTGTTATCAAAATACATAAAAATAAGTTGTACAATTAAAATATGAGAAAAATCTGATTTGGTTAAAGAGATACCATTGAACAAGTCAAAAGTAGGACATAGACACATAAGTGTATAAAAAATTATCTAGATAGTTTCTCCAGCATAGCAAGAAAAATTTGGTTCTGGGTATTAAACATTTTTTCTTGTAATTCAATTCGCCAAGCCTCCAAAAGTCGTTCTTCTTTTTTATCCTCCAGCTCTTTATGGAATTTACTTTCAGCAAAAGCGAGCTCCTTTTCGCGAATAGCGAGTTATTTTTCTTGGTTTTGAGCTATAATATCCCACGACCCTTTACGTTTTCGAACGTCCGAATTACGACTTCCAGGGGAATTTGTGGGTGCCTCGTCGTCCTGAGCCGACTCGACCTTTCCTACAAAACGTGGATAAAATTAAACGAATTCAAAATACAACACTTTATATAAAGTTGTAAATGTAAACGCAGATTAAATTAAAAACATTTGAAATAATGAAAAGTATTTTATCAAAATATTAATATGTAAGTACGTTTTTCGGCCAAAGTTTTTGTGGCCATTTCTCGAACTTCCTTCCCAGTTTCAGCAGATTTGAGTCCTTTCGATAATGGCAAATCTTTTTCACCCTCCATTTTCTAATCCCGAATACTATCAGAAATTCCACATAAAAGTTTGCTTCGTTCATCATATTCCTCCTCTATGCCGGAACTACAAAAGAATGACATGTATGATTACTCAAGTCGATATATCCGTATGCAGTAATTAAACTAAGTTTCAACACCTTAAAATAAAATAACTTTTAACAATTTGATAACTTCACGAGAAGAAAAAAGTCGCTTCTTAAAAAAATTTCATTCCCGGCTTTGGTTTAGCACCGCCCACTCGACCAATCAGAAAATTTCTTTTTTTAAAAACATTCTTTTTTAACTCTAGAGTTTCGAGCCTCGAAACTCGAAAGTGACCGACTTTAGACGAAAGTGAAAATAACTTTAGAGCAATGAAAGTTTGCTTTCTCTTCCGATTCCTTTGCCATAAAGTGCCACTTTCGACCTAGCAAAACCTCACTATTGAAGGGTCGTTTGTCATTTGTATTCGTAGCGCCTGCGTAGACACACACAAAATACGTTAACACAGTCAACGTTGACTTAACATTTTGTGGTGGGCGGATCGATGAGAAGATTGATCTTTGAAGGGCGGTGAGGGCAATCGATGACGTTTATTGTCATTGTGAAATATGTTTGCAGATTCTTACCGACGTGAAAAGCGTCTTCCGTAGACACCTGAGAAGCCGCATTGTCCACAGCCACATGTCCTTGGTTGACCTTTGGCGGCACATGATCTTCCGTGCCAAGGGTCGAGACAATAACTATCGGCTGTGGTCACGTCAACGATGATGATGACTGTGAGAACAATAACGAGAGAAAGGAGAAGCGTCCTTGAGAAATTTCGAGTTGACATTTTTTTATTAATTAACGAGATGAAATTAATTAATTAATAAGATGATAATTTAGAAGCTTTGTTTAGAAATAAATGGACAAAACTGGTGGAGACTCGTCAAATTTCCATTTAAAATTTCCAATAGTTGAACGACAACTCCAATGCAAATTTGATGACAATGGCAAGAACAACTCGATAAACTCAGACAAAACATTTTGTGATGTGATGACAATGAACGTCGCATTTTTATTTTATGACCGTTCATTTCCTTTTTGTGAACGACTCGATGAAAAAGCCCATGAAAAAATATAAATGTAAACTGCGGCAAACGCAATTTCCAAATGAACGTTTATGAAAGTGCAAAAATATGTGCGAGCAATTTTGTTTTCATGTTTATAACTTCTAATGTATGTCACAATCGTCATAAATCAAATGTCACGAAGGTCAAGTCTGCGTAGTCATCTTTGACATAGAAATTATACATATGAGAATGTGAGGCAACTCGCATTTTTATCCTGGGACTTTCCGGGGGTCATCAAATGTCAAATTGCCCTTGCCCTGGACAACAACAATACCAAATACCAATTTTATAATGCAAATGATTTTTGTTGGTTTTAAAATAGTCTAATCTGTTTGGATGAGGAGAAAGGGCAAAACGCAAAAAAATCACGATTTTTATGAAGAAACTCAATGAAATGTGAAAGAAAATAACGTTTAACAACTCTTCTAACTCCCATAGACATTCATTCCATACAAGTTAAAAAAAATAGAAATAAAAAATCTTTAAACACAGTTACAAAATTCGAATCATTTGTGAAATGAATGTCAATGATGTAAAGGTTGCTCTCTTTATTCACTTGGTCAGAGGGTCCTTCACCTTCATTCACTAACATCTCTACGTAACAGAACGCTGAAGCAGTCAGTGCTGTTACGCCGAGTAACTTCATTTGCGTCACAGGGTGTAACATTGTAACGTAACACTTAGTGTCCTGTTCACGTGATACGGTTAGGGAATGGTATTCAGAGTTCTATTATCTACACGCCTTTATTGGGCTTCTGGTCTATGGATACGTATCACTAGTTAAGGTATGTGACACTATGAGTTTAATAAACAAGATGGCCGATGACGGCGTGCTCAATAGGTATGTTCACATTAACTATACACAGAAATGTTCTGAGTGTTTATTTCACTGTTGGTTGGTTAATAAAGTATTTCCACAATGACACAACAATGGATGTTTATAGGGGTAAGTTTATTTAGTTAACTAGGCTTAAGATATTAATATTAAACTTTAAACTAGGAAATACATTTATAAAAGGCGGATGGCCAAAACTGGAGATAGGAAGAGCGAGTGTGTGTGCACACTCTGGAAGCTACTATTCGACTGCCCGGTTCGGCGTGCTTCAGCTTGGCTGTAGGCACTCCGAGCGGTAGAGTGTGTAAGTCAATGGTAACATCGAGTTACACCCTCTCACGCTAGGCTGAGCATAGGTCCGTTACAATGCATTGACACTAACATTGTAATTTTATTAAGTGTAATTTTCTTTCGATTCTCATTCTTAACTTTTTAATAGCTCCGAACAAAGTTGAGTTACACATTGTAAGCATAGGGGGAGACGGTAGCAAAAGTGACCCTCACCGTTTTTTTTTCGATTTTTAGACGAAATAAAAAGCTTTTGTGTAAAGTGTCCAAGAGAAAAATGTGGGAAAACTTTAATTCCCAAACTGGACGTTATTGACTTTGGTCACCAAAATATATTTACGTTCAGAGTTGAACTACCTAAAAATGGCAGTTTGAAAAGTCAAATGGACTTTGGGGCTCGTACGGATAACAGCTTTTGTGAGTCGCCTGATACAACTAACAAGATGAGCAAAATCTTTATTTTAAGTCCTTTTGTACTTGTAAATTTGCATTAATAATCATTTTGAATCGTAAACTTGTCCATCATTGCGTAATTATCTAATTAATATTAATCAACTTGTATTTACACATGGCTGGGCATAACTGTCCCTCATTGTAATTCATCGTTACTTTGTAGTAAGAAAAGTTCGACATATGTACTCTTATGCATTCAAATGTGAGGTCACTTTTGCCCCACGTATCCATTTTCAACTTTTTTTCAAGGCCTTAAAATCAGGTCAAGGGGTCAACTTGGACGGTTGGGCCAAATCTACGTCACAAAGTGACCGTCGTTCGAGTGACACCAACATCAAGGTTTTAGCTCTTCTAGCTTCCGGTTTATGAATGAAAACGTTAGAGGGTCACTTTGGCCACCGTCTCCTCTATTCCTTCACATCTACCACCACGGCTAACGTTTGAGTATTCAACAGACATTAACACATGCAAAAGTAAACAGCCACTCAGGTTTCTTACGAGTACTTGCAGTCATACAAATAAAACTCGTTTCTTATGACTGAATAGAATGACTAGGAATATGTTCGTTTCTTTTGTATACAGCACTCAAAAGTTTCGAATATATTTGAGTATATTCGGAAATATCGAAAGGCGCACTCGATACAAACGAATATTATTCGTTTACTTCGGGTACAAAAGTCGATTGAAACAAATATTCGCTTGTTACGAACCGAATATTTCACTCCTAAAGTACCTTAGCAGCCAGCCACAGAGTCAAATGAGTACTCGCCACACAAGAACAAGGACAAAAACGTCGATAGCGGACGATGAGGTCATACACACTCACTTCCCTCAACGTTAAGACATAGACACGAGCGGAGAGAGAAAAAGAGAGAAAAAGACATTCAACAACTACGAGTCGTAGTTTACGATTTAGTCGACACACACACAGGAGTTGTAGGGTTGACCGACTGAAATATGTGTCACAACAAAGCATGCAGACGACGACGAGTCGGTAAAAGCGATTAGTTTAATCCCAACAATTTATACTTGAAGTCACGTAGGCAGTTTCTCTGGACGTTCAAAGTTGGACTACCTGCACAATGGTAAAAAATGAGCTTTTCAGAATTTTGAATCCGTTCTAAAAACAAATAAGTAAGTTTGTGAATTCCCTTGCAAAAGTAAAAACACAATCGTGTCATTTGCTGCTTTTTTACACACGCTCTAATTGTCTTTATATTATTTTGTGTCAAAATTGATTCTCATTAAATTGTGTATTTTACAAAATGATGTGTTAAAGTCTTGAGTAATTAATTAAATTGATTTGAGATTCATTTCAAATTAATTTGTATTTGTAAATAGGTGAGTCAGGATGTCACTCACTATGGAAAAAATATTAATGAATATTCTTATTAAAAGTGGCTGTGCCCACTTCTACTCCTGTTTTGATGGTGAGATGAGGGTCCAGCTTTTATGGAGCAAAAATTAAGAAATTAAATAAAACATAATTTTATTAAATATTGAAATTTAAAACTTAAAAAGTTGTTTCTTTTTTCTGTGGACGTTGATTTGTAGGTGTGACGAAGGAGCAATTGGATTCGTTTCCACTTGGTCAACTCAAATGTGAATTGAAACGTCTGCTCCCGTCGACAGACGATGGATTGTCAGCTGTGGAGAAAATCATTTTTCAACTTGCCAAAGCGGTCGATGATCCACAGATCGAAGAAAAACAAGAACAACAACGGGAGAAGAATTCCTCTCAACGGACCGGTCACAGGAAAATCAAAATTGAGCAAAAGTATGTTTCTACGCCAACCGTCACGACTTTGTCAATGGATCACATTGATAACAACGATGACGACGTCATCTTTGTGGACCAAGTTAGCGGAGAGGTCAGTGTAATCGGAGGAAGAGTCAAAACCGAGGAAATTGAAACTGTTTTTGTTGACGATGATGAGACGATGGACGTGATTCACCCTTCTCCTTCTTCTTCAGTCAGTGCCGACTTGATGAAAATATTGTTACTTTTAATTGTCATATTTTTTATACCGTTGACAAACGGTCAAATTAAATATTTGATTTTGAGTTTTTCCTTGTATTTATTTACATTGTTATTTAGTCGGATGAATGTGAGGAGTCGAACATGGAAGGTCGGATGCTCTCACTCCCACCAATTGAATGCAAAACTCAACAAAGAAAAGTAGAACAAGATTATAAATAAAATTAATAACCAAATTAGTATAATTTAAATTTAATAATTTTCAAATGCATTCTTCGTTTTTAGAGAAGGCGGCCACGTAGGTCGCGAGGGCGGCCAAAACCAAGCACATTACGCTGGGCCATCATTCTCCGGCCGACGAAGGATGTGATACAGCAAATTGAGAGAAGTAGTTTCCGTCATGTCCAATTGTGTGGTTTTACTAACAATCTCTACTCGGAATGGAGCAAATGGAAATCTTTTTACACGATGTCGGGTCATAAAATCCTCGCTTTGGATGTTCATCGATGGAATTGGACTCCTCAAAATCCTTGGAATTTATTACTCATCTTGAGTCACGGTCAGAGTAAAGAAACGATGGACAATGTTAACTCCTATGTTAACTCCTATGTTAACTCCCTATGTTAACTCCATA
>JAIUND010004665.1:0-11283 GCA_034699125.1 Gisinianus flammeolus
CTTGTACTCTTCCTACTTCTTACACTTTAATCAGTGTTAACAACCATTTGAGACTCATCTGAGCTCTCATTCCCAACCGACAGAGTTACAGTTTCCTCCATTCCCAAAAATATAACTGCAAGTGATACTCTACCTCCAAAAATTTTAAATACATAATCCAACCCAATAACAAACGAATTCAAGGGACTTTAAAATTTGCAAAATTTTTATTCCTTATTTCCGTTGTTTTTCGTTTTCAATGTATCATCAATTATTTATTTTGTGTTTGAAAAGGTTACATGTAAATTATAAAAATGCGAAATTATTAACCTCGAGATAGAATTTGTGACGTAGGGCGAAAGCGCATTGACTCGTTCGCAACCTGAAAAAACGGATTGGGGATAAGCGATGATTTGGTTTAGTAGGAAAAAATTGAAAGCTGATACAGAAGGAATTTTTAGAAAAAGTTCATCAGCGGCCAAACGGCGGGGATTTTAGCGAGAAAGTGGTTCACCAAAGGTGGCGGAAAGCTGTACCATCAAAAATTCTTCGTGTACCAGTCATGAATGAGTGATTGAGAGCTGGTACAGAAGGAATTTTTAGAAAAAGTTCATCAGCGGCCAAACGGCGGGAATTTTAGCGAGAAAGTGGTTCACAAAGATGGCCGCTGACTGTACCACCAAAATTTCGACGTGTACCAGTCACTACTATTAGTTTTACAGCTGGTGCAGTCGAGATTTTGTTGAATTTTGCAAAAAAATTTGGCCGCTGAAATGACTATTTGCAGCGGCCGGCCGCTGGCCGCTGAAATGATTCCCATTGTATAGATCTATAGATATGCAGGATAGATCTGTATATAATATACTACATATTATGTAGTACGGAAAAAAAGTGTCTGACTATGGCTGGTGAGCGCGATATATAATAAATTTATTGCTATGGTTTATACACGGTAAAAAGACCTTTCACGTAACCAATAGAAATTATTTTTAAAGAAATCTTTTTTCAAGAAAATTATTTACTAAACTCACCCTTAATACATAAGTATGTGTCCGTTTTCAAAATCTATTTATTACTTTTTCCGTTAAGGCTGAAGATTCCTGTTTCCTCATCAACATGTAATATTTAATCAAAATAAGGATGAGAATTTATTGCAGAAGCAGTAATTCCCGACAGTACACGAATGCAGCTCAAATTCGTGAAGCTGTTGAATGGCGTCAAAATCAGGCAAAGTATGTAGAAATTCTAAAGAATGTTGTCGTAGTCAACACAAATAAGAATTCGAACGGATGTAAAATTGCAAGCGTTCAACAATAATTTTAATTCCATATTCCATTGCAAGCTGATTTGAAAACAAAATTAAGCAACACAAGGTTTTTTCAAGCAAGGATGTGGAAGTTAGACGCCACTCAAATAATTTTGCCATATTTTGCAGGACACTGTGCCTGAGTTTTACTCCAGATTTCCTATGTCCGTGAGCGGAATAGAATTGTTGAGCGGCATCAAACTTGCGCAGAAAGTTAATTATTATTTTTTTAAATAAGTTGAAAGGAAACTCGAGCAAGCCTGAGTCGAATTGAGAATTTGTTGAAAGTTTTGCTAAATTAAATATTGTGTGAAAGTTTGACGCCGTTTGGTATATTTCCGTCGTTTGACTAATCGCTCACGGAGAAGATGTCCGATCTATTTTTCGGAGTCCTTCGACAGAACTTGTGAAGGTGTGCGACTCGCTCAAGAAAATTCAATTCGATGCAGCTCATAAGCTGCTTATAAACGGCAAACGCCGTTTGTTATTACGTCTTAACTTTTTCACGGAATGATTGTCAAGGAAAGCAACAACTCTGATGAGCATAGGATGTTCGTAACATTTTTTTGAAACGGCATTAAACTCCCCCATTTTTAAATACGTGTCACAGTTTAAGTACAAATGCAAGTACAAACACCTCAAATTTTTATTACATTTTCCCTCACAACTACTTACAAATTTTTACACAATTTCAACAAGGATCGAACTCGGCAAATCAGCAAGTAAAGCACCTGCATTTGGCAGCCAGACATTCAAACTTTGGATAGTCCGAACAAGCTTGTTCGCAGTTTTGGATTCCACCACAAAATCCTCCAGATGAAGTCGACCAAGAGCTCTCACGACAAGCTGGAAAATTATGAACAATTTTCATTTTCAAACATTTAATGTTGTAATACAATACTGAACAATTTTCAATTCTCGCTTCTCCGAAGACCTGAGCATTTTTAATATTAGTAAACAAATCTAAATCCCTCACGTTTTGCAGTTGTTGTCATCGTGGTTGTTGTTGTTAAAGGCGCTTCCGTTGCGGCAGGGCCTAAAAACGCAACAAATTTCAGAAATTCCTCATCAAAAATCCTCGAATCCGGGTTCGATTCCAAAAAATTGATCGATTTCCTCACCAGCACAGATGACCTTTGAAGATACGTCGCAGGCTTTAGTTTCCGGGTTAAACGAAAGTCCGCTCTGGCAATATTTATGTTGCATCCGGGTTTTATCCTCCCCACAAACGTAGTACCCACTACAAACCGTCTCATCTGCATAGCGACCACAATCTCGTCCTTCACAGCTGAACGTCTCTGCTCCCAAATAAATAGCAGTTCAACGAAAAACGAAATCGAGTTCAGGTTTCATTAATTACTGTGGAAAATATCCGAATCAGAATGTAATTTGGGTATTTGTTATTTGTAATTTACCAGTGCAAGTGACGTTTCCAGGGAATTCGCAAGCTTGAGAGTCCCGATTGAATAAAAGTCCATCCTGACAATATTTGTGCTCCATTTTGATTCCATCGTCTTCAAATCGACAGGTGTAGAAGCCACTGCAGGCTTTCTCATCCGGATAAATCCCACATTCTCGCCCTTCACAACTAAAAAGGATTGACATTTTCCAAGGGACTTTCCTCCTCTGAATTGGAATCAAAAGGATTGAGGGATCCACATTGAACTTGAATTGCACCGCTAGTCAAGATGGTGAACAAAATGAGGGAAGTTCTCAAGTGTGACGTCATTTCTTTTGGCTGTGATGCAAAAAATCTCCAACTGATTGTGGGATTGTGGAGTTGAAAAATTCTTTTATAGCCCGTTTCAACACTATACGTTTTGTCAGTACTTGGTCTGTGGTTTATCACCATTGAATTAATTAACCAAAGTAAATTATTTTCAAATTCAATGTGAATATGTATAAAATTTCCTAATGAGCATTTGAAGAACTGGATTTGGATTTCCTTACAATTTCAACTTTTGTTGAGCCAACATAACAGATGTGAAATTGGCATGAAAAACCGCATACAGAATGTGGATGAATGCACTCTAAATGAATTTCTCTCAATTGAACGAGGAACGAAAGATCTGGAATCCGTTTTAGTGGTTACAGTGACAATTTCCAGATTAGTTGGACTAAAAATCTGAAGCCTGCACTTCTTGACGAATCCTGATGCGACAAAAGAAATTAATAATAATGCTCATTTAAAATGTTGTGGTTCGACGCCATTCCAGTAAAATGACCATTCCCTGGGCCTTCTTTCAAGCTGTGGATAATCTGGAATCCTTTCTTTGGCATTTCAACGTTTTGCTAATTCAAATAAATTCGAGTGTATGCAAATCGAAACAAAATGCTTTCAAGCCCAAATTGTCACGACTATAACGATTAGACATTTCTAAATAAATGCTTGTTTAAGTGTTTGCACTTGCAAATTTTCGAATTTAAATGTTCCATTAAAACGCAGACTGGCAAGAAATGCCAACGAGGAGAAAAATTCGTTTGTTTTCACAATCAATATATATAAGTTGGAATATCTATACGTCAAAAACCTCTGGTGCTGTAAGAAACTGGGTTAAACCGCTCATAAATTGCCGATATTCGTCGTTATTTTCACTATAGATTGGATTCAAAATGAACTGTGCTTCAAGATTTTTTTAGTTGTCATAATATTTTCGGGTGCGGCGATCGTTCCATTAATTGCACTACAAACTTTCAACTCTGAATTCCAATCCTTCAAGTCCCGTTGACTTCGATATACTTAGTCAAAACTGACATTCCTTGGTATTTATGCACAAATAAAACTTGAATTTAGTTAAATGTGACTAAAATATGAAATATCTTAATTATTCTTAATAAATTATTCACAGAATCAAGAAAAATTTGCACCGTTTTGCTAATTGGTAGAATATTTGTTTTCCCTCAGAAATAAATAATTGAAAAGTTTTGATAAGAGAATTCACATGGGAAACCGCTTCTTCCTGAGAGAAAACGGTGGGTGACTTTTGGCCATCACACACGTATCAAAATTCGATCTCAGTCGCATTAAAATCCAAAAATTGGCAATTAAATACATATGAATTTTGGGATTTGCTGTAGAATTGACTTATCAGAAAGGCTCAAAAACTGCATTGGACTTCTCCAAAGGTCACTTTGGGATCCAATATTTTGATCATTTTTTTATTTTTATCCCCGCGTCGGTTTAAGAATCTCAAACATTCATAAAACTATAATCCTCTCTATACTTGGTCCTCAACCTTAAAGTACCCTTTTGTATTTAAATCTTCCTATTTTACCACAACTCCAATAAACCAAGTGGTCCCTTTTGGACGCTTCTACCTTATGTAGGTATATCGCATGTATAAGGCTATTGAGTGAGTTCCGCCAATCGCAAAGATGACTGTGGAAATCATTACATCTTCTTGAAATCACCATAAAAGTGCATTTTAAAAATTATGATAAGATTCTCGTCTGCAAAAGTTTCCGCTGCCGATCTTTCTTTGATGATTATATCTATACTTTTTAGATTTATATTGCACTCAAGTTCTTTTCATATTTTAAATAATGACAATTACAAATATGCACATGTTTTTCTTTTACTTTTCTCCTATATATTTGCCATTTGCATTTCCGTCATTATAGGAAATTATATGCTCGTTTTTGTTCTACATGCAAATAGTGAAAACCAATGAACTTTTGTAGGTATAGGAAAATATCAAAAAAAAATTATTATCTTAATGAGAGGACGACAGAGAGAGTGACAGGAGGAGTAATTAAGCAGACTGTTTACCGTTAACATATTTTATCATTTGCATATGGAAGAGACGATGGAATTTTCTTGTCTGTAAAGAAAGCGAAATCCAGGTTATTTGAGCTGTCTCACGTTTATTTGCATTGATTTGTATTCAATATAGAAATACGAGTACATTCATATACAAAATAATTGTAAATGAAAATTTTTTGAACTTGCATCATTGGTATAAGTATAAAATACAAAATAATGAGACTGGCTATAAATAGATATCCCTCTTTATTCCGTCAATCTTGATTGTGATGATGATCACATGTTTTCCCAGTTGATGAGGTGATGAATGGGCCATTCATGCTCTGCCTTTTGATCCTCCAGATCGTGTTCATTAAAGTGACGTGAGAAATCCTTTACAGTTTTGAAGCGATCGAGACAGATCGGACATTCATGAGATTTGCAGAGCTTGTGTTTCGTCTCCTTTCGATGTTCTTTCCATTGTTTTCTAGTTGAGAAGATTTTCCTGCAGCCTCCACACTCGTAAAAATCCCAATCACTAGAAGTATTTTCCTTATCCGACAAATTTTCATAGTCATATTCTAATTCAGCTGGAGATTCTTGGACTTGTGATTTGAGCAAATGATTGATTGGGGATCGACATTCATTTATGGCTTGCTGGTCCTCTGGATCGTGATCATAAAAGTGACTTGAGAAACCCTTGAGAGATTTGAAGCACTCGTGACAGATCGGACATTCGTGAGGTTTATAAGCTTCATGATCCGTCTGTATTCGATGTTCTCTTCGTTTCTCTTTGGTTGGGAAGAGTTCACTGCAACCTCCACATTCGTACGAATCCCAATAGCTAACAGTATTTTTCATTTCGGGTAAATTTTTATATTCCATTTTAGCTTGAGGTTCTTGGACTGTTGATTTGACCACGGGATTGCTAAAGTAAGGAGGAACTGAGCTATTATTTTTACAAATACTTCGTTTTAGGTGGTCAGTCAAATCTCCTTGGTAATGAAATTTCTTCCCACATTTTGGGCAATCGTAGTCTTTGGTGTGAGAATGATTTCGATTGAAATGTCTCGTCAAAGCATCTTTAGTCACATACTTATTGTCACAGCGAGTACATTCAAATGCCTTGCCCCCAATGTGTACTTTCTCATGTCCCTCCATATTTTTTTTTAATGTGAAAAGACGTCCACAAAATGAACAATCAAAGCGTTTCTCCCCGGTGTGGATACGAAGGTGTTGGACCAAGTTTCCCCTGTGATCAAAGCGTTTCCTGCATACTTCGCACTCATGAGGTCGGAAATCCCGTTGGAAATTCAAATGACTTTTGATGGCTTGACTCTGAGTGAAATTCGTCTCGTAGTGATGAAACGGACCAGCCGATGAATTCTCAGCCACTTTCATTTCCTCCCTGTAATTAAAAAATAAATACCACCAGTATTATGTGATGAAGAAAGTAATTATAGAACGGTGTAGAAATAGAAATAGTGGAATTAAATGTGGATCTACAACTCACAATTTGTATTTCCAGTTTACGAGTTTATTACAAGGATTTCCAACAGACTGTCGATTGATTGATTTGTCCTCCTTCCAATTTAATGTGGTCTTCAATTGTTATTTACTCTCCACTTCAGATTGGCAACCACAAGAACAACAGCAGAAGATAATGTAAATGCTGCAATGGAGAAAAGGACAAAAAAAGGCGATTTAGTAATGTACATAATTAAACGGATATTACTATTACCTTTCTATATAATATTTCGAATTAAAATAGACATTAAAATGTATCAAGTACAATATGGAATATTGATGTGAGTATCATAAAATTAAACTGTGTAAGTATATAGAGGAAATATCCCGCTTGTGAATGGACAAATATTATCAAACTTGAGAATTCACATGTACAAAAAATATCTTACCGATTCTTTTTATCAAGACAGTATATTCAGATGAAGATCTCAATAATACTCAAATCTCGTCTTCACACCAATGATAATAATAAACAGTGAATAAACCCATAAATAACAATGCTCTCACTTTCTTAATTGTTAACTGTTGGATTAACTTTTAACACAAATAAATGGAGAGAGATTTAATTTAATTTAATTTTTCTCGTCGTCGATTCTCGTGGACTTGAAATTTTTGGCAGACTCGTCAAGGAAAACTCGAACAGTCAATTTATTCTCTCCATACGCAAAACAACACAAAACACGTCGATATATTTATTGTGTCTTTCTTTTGGAATTTCTATAAGTTCATTGTCTTTGTGTTATGTATAAATTTATAAATAATAATGGCCAAATGCGAAACAGAATAAATATTTGTCAATAGTTTACAGTATGTAATGAAATACTTCTTGGTTTAAAAAAAACGCATTGATTTTGTTGTTTGGCAAATTAAGATGAATAAAGAGCAGCATGCGATTTATGATTTATTCCAATTCACATTCTACAGTGTGGCCAAATTATTTATGGACAGTTTCTTATGACAAAATTTACCGATGGTCGTTTTACATGTGCGTACATATGGTCTCCCATATGTATTCACATGTAAAACAAAATTTACCGATCGGTAAATTTTGTCATAAGAAACTGTCCATAAATAATTTGGCCACACTGTATATAGATACAAATATTAACCAATCTATAAATATTTGAGTAAAAACAAACAATATAATTTGTAATTTGTTGTAACATTAATTATTGTCAATTTTATTAGGCAAGAGTTAAATTATGGTTTCTAATTAAAATTTCATTGTTCAACCATGAAATTGGACAACAACAGTCATGTACATACCTATACTTGCTTTTCATGGAAACAAGAAAATAGTCTCGAGAGCAAGAAATGAGAAATCGACAATTTGACTTGCACCTATAGGGCTGGGCGGTATTTCCCCCAAACTCCCTGATTGCATTAGGCTAATTGGGAGATTTTTAAAGCTACGTTTATCACTTATTACAAGTCGTAGTCAAATTTGTGATACAAAATAAATTACCTAAATTCGATATTAGTCGCGTCTCGAAAATTTATATTTTAAGTTTAAACTCAAAGTCACTTTATTCTACGTTTCAAAAGTATACAATTATCTTTTAAATTTCAACATTGTTTTTAAAATATTTAACATCAAAATCTCAAAAATAAATTTTCATCACGCTATCAAGCAATCATTTTTGCATTTTTTAATGTCAAACACGACTGTCTACGTCACTTCGTTTAATCTTGACACGCTTTGGTGTGAACTTTCGTGAAATTCAATTTAATTCAATTTAATTCGCATCCGTAAACAAACAAGAGGAGTTTTGAAATGTGTTTGGAATTGTGAAGCAGATTTCCTTGGAGCTGTGTGCAAACTCCATCACTCAAACAATTAATCTGTGACGAAATCATGACGAAATGTGGAATTCAGAATTTGGAATTACAACTTTAGTTTCACAATTTGCGTTTTAATTGGACCAGGTAGACGACAAACTACAATTAAAATTACAAGTAAGTACAGTTTCATATTTAACTAATTCTCAATTAACTATCATTCATTTTGATTTAAAATAAGAGGAATCGAAATCTGTAGCTCAATTTAATTTCACACAACTATATAAGTACAAGTTTCGATTCCATTAAATTATCAAGTCAATTTAATTGATAAGAAAGGCAGGCAGAGTTTGAATGGATTTCTTGTAAATGTTTTACGTTTGTTATTTTGCTCTGTGTGCTTTCTCTCTCAACATTGCATTGTGTACATAAATATTAAATATATAACCGTGAGATATTTCGAAATTCGAATCATTTCGACAAACGTCAATGTAATTTGCAACAATCTAAATTGTTTTTCTTTGTATATAGGTTTGGACATCAATCAAATGTATGATTCTTCATTACCAAGTCCAAAAAATTGCAGTCATAAATAGGCATTTGGAAAACATGGAAACTCCGACTCGGAATCCAGCGAAGCTTCATTGGTTCATCTGTAAATTTTGTGGCCGAGCAAATTCAGACCGTGAGAAAATACGAAAGCACGAATTGGAATCACATTTGAAAACTCCACAAGCCCAAAAAATGTAATCCTAATTTAATTATTCATGTTTTTAAATAGATAATTCCACTATATACATTCAACTTAATTTTCTGTAAGCTATAGAAATAGTACCAACAGATGTTGTATTTGTGTATTATTAATTTGTTTGTCCACACAGTGCTCAGCCGCAGTCTTGTTACATCATGGAAAAACCTTCGATTCCCACTTTGACTTCGAATTTGATGGACAAAACAACTGAAAATGTTCCAGCAGAATTTGAAGCAAATGAAACGGAAACAACAACAACAGCAGCTGCAGCAACACCCGAAGTAAAGCTTTTCCAATTTCCGTTGCCTGAGGTCAAACGGATAAAACGTCGGGAAAACAGTTGTCCAGCTTCTTCATCAGCTTTAAAGTCAAAATCCATTCCCCATTTGATTTCGAACCCGATAAAAGAGACAGCTGAAAATGATCAGGCGGAAATTGAAGTAAAGGAAGAGAAAATATCAACAACACTAACAACAGTGACAACCAGGGAATTGCCTGATCGAGCCAAACCAAAGCCTTTCCAGTTGAAAATTCGAGAACGTCAAGTTAAAAAAGGGAAACCCCGGCAAAAGGGTCGTACAATTTCAACCCCAGCTGTAAAATCTGAATCTAAGGCCGGAACTAATAGAAATAAACCTCCTCTAAAGGAAATATTCCAATGTGAACATTGCCAGAAAACATTTCCATATCGTCATTATTTGACAGTTCACGTTCGTATTCATACCGGTGAGAAACCATTTGGCTGTGGTTTTTGTGACAAAGCCTTCAGTCAAGCAGGGTCAAGGAAAATCCACGAGCGTCAACATACTGGAGAACGCCCGTACAATTGTCAGGCTTGTGATCGAACGTTTATCCAAAGTTCAAGTTACAAGTCTCATGTCAAACATCATCATTCAGAATCGGCAAGAGTTTGTCTCACTCCGATTCTCCTTTGATTTTGCATGTTCATGGATTTCAATTTCAAAATGACACTTTTCTGGTTTGACCCAAGCAATTTAAAAGATCCATCTTTTATTCGCTTCTTTACAATCGTAAGCTATATACACACAAAGTAATTCAAAATTTGGTTGTACATACTTTTTTATATGTGAAAAATTAATCTTGTATGTCTTGTAATGACTTTTGGGTAATTAATGTTGGATTTTCTGATTTATGAAGAAATAAAATAATTGGCTTTACTTTCTCCCAAAACAAAAGTCTTTAAGATTGCACATATAGGGACAATTGATTTCAAATGCACCTGACTTTTTGGATTTTGTCGTTTGTCGGACTTCCACGCCGCCTGATAATTCTATGCTTCATTTGCATCGCTCCTCTCAGCCGCTGTAGATTCGCAAATTGTACATTATCCACATTCTTTCCAATTTCCATTTCTACAATCATGTCGACCGTGTAGAATTCTGGTCCATGTCAAATCCTCGTAAGTCACATAAATATTCAAATTACTGTTTTACGATCTAAAAAAGTTAATTAAGTGTATATAGTTATCTTATGTAAGGCTATTTGATTTATTTGTTAGAGTTGTGTTGTTGTAGCACTGGAAATCCCATAGTAAATTATTTATCTGCGAAATTCCAATTTTGTATTGTTTTTCGTGTGTGTGTATGGTATTATAGGAACGACCGATTTAGGTTGTATAGTTCGTTATACGTCAAAAGAAAGGGAAGAAGAAAACAGAGTGGGAATTGGATTTTGAATTGAATTTCTCAGTTTTACAAAAGAGTTTGAATTGAGCCGCTCCTAATTGTATTTCGTTTTCATTGGATCCTATATTTTCCCCATACTATTTGACACCGACGATTCGGAACTGTCCATAGAAAACTTGAGTGAGTTCGTCCACTTTCTCCACCAGTTTCCCTCCCAACGGGGACAACCACGCTTTCAAAATCAATTCCCGGAATCCCTCCAGCGTTTCCTGCTGCTCCTCCTCACTTTTTAAATATCTCCCCACTAAATATTGTTTGTAGAAAGGAGAATTTTTTGCATTGTCCTTGAATGGATCCGTGGTTGAGAATTGCCAAGCCTTCCCAATGAATTCCACATTCAATGATGAAGAGCCCGCTTTGAAACAATTCCTCCACACTTCCAATTGCTCCAGCCGACTCGGGATTTTAATCAGTTTCTCGTTTGAATCTTTCTCTTGTTGAGGGAGAAACTCGTTGAAGTCCACGTGGAGCGTCGTGTTGATGTAGAAACGGC
>JAIUND010004666.1:0-11282 GCA_034699125.1 Gisinianus flammeolus
TTGCAATGCAAAGCAGCTCTATCTCCATAATTTACATGTCTTTAGCTATCCCATGCTATAGATGTATTTGGAGTGAGAACATATTAATTTAGTAATATTACAATTGTCCTAGGAGTCGCAATTGATCAACTGTGGTCTACGATGTTTGTGTCTCTTTCATAGAGACAGATCTCTATAATACAATACAATACACATGTTTGCTTGTATTTATCAGTCAAGATTTAGTGTGAGTCAAAATTGTAGTTGAAGCAAAAATGCTGCTAATCTCGTATGTGTACAAGCATTTTTGCGATTTGGGAATTTTGAAAAATGTTTCAAAACAACCTTTTTTTAACAGGCGGCCATTTTGTTTTTTTGAAATTTGAAGAAATTATGAAACTTGCACAATTGCTTATGCATTATGACATGGCAGCAATTTGGGTTACTAGTCTGATACATTACAGCCTATGCAAAAGCTCCTTTTTATGATGCGAGATGATGAATGTGGGACTTTCCATAAGAAAATGAACCAAGAACAGATTTTGGGTCAATTTGCCCCAATTAGGGGTCCTTCGTCAAAAGATTTTTTTTAGGGGCAGCAATTTTGGGAGCCTCGCAGATTTCAGGGGAGAGGGGGGGTCGGGAAAAAGGGTCTTTTATGGACGTGCCTCGATGTGGGAGGGGGGAAGGGTCGGTCGGGCCAAGCCGGACGTTGAAAGTTTTCAAGGAAACAAAAGTAAATAGTGCAAATATATAGTGATTTTTGATTTTCAATTACAATGTCTATAATATTCTATATTATTCATTATGTTTAAAAAACTTTCTGATGGCATTTCCATGCGTTGTAATCCAATCCACATTAGCCTTGATTTGCTTTGTTATTTTATCCTTGATGGAGTTTGCCAGTGGAACATGTGATTTGAACTTCCGAATCAAAGCTAAAAGCTATATAGAAACATACGACACAGTCAGGACAATTTTGACGTACATATAGGATTTAAAATAAAACACATTTTGTGTTCACGTTCATTTGTTCAGGCATATATAAACGGTTTAGGTGTGTTAAAGGACCCCATTTTTAATGATGGAGCTGTGGAGATCCCCAATGAAATGACATTTTCATTTGTCCTTATGTGACTGTCAGAGTGCCGACGATTATACTTACTCCCGAATCGTTTGAGATTTTAACTCCAGGATTGGTTTATTGAGATTGTATATAGTCAGTTACGTGATGAGTTTGGAGATGAGCATAATCAGAATACCCGTTTCGGTTTTATCTCGGTTGTAACGTGGTTTTTCAATATTTTTTTTTCTTCAAGGATTCTGGGGTAAAAAATAAAAATAACGATGTATTTGAATCTCAAGTCAAAATCCAAAGATTCCGAATTTAAAAGTTCAACTTTGGTGTTTTATCGTGATTTTGAGACATATCATGACTCTGGGGTAAAAACGTATGAAGAATCCGAATGTGAATTCAGGATTGAGAAAATCCGAACACAAAACTCCAAATTTCGGGTATCAAAAACCCGGATAAAACCGAAACGGGCATTCCGATTATGCCCATCTCCGAAGTCATCCGAATTTTAAGTAAGTAATACAATCCCAATAAAAAATCTTGAGTCAAAATCTCAATCAGTTCGAGAGTTATCGTCGAACGGATTCTGAGCTGTCAGTGTGACGCACATATACCTATATTTACCTTCTTTTTCTCGTGAGTTATAAAATAAAATTTGCTCAATGTTTGAACCACATCCACAAAAACAGTGGTTTTTTAAGGAATGGAAGTTTTTAAAAAATGCATAATTTTCCCTTGGCTTGCTGGATTCTTGGCTAGTCCAGCAAAGACATGTTTGAGCTCGTCAGCTGAAATTGTGTGACCGTCCATGCTTAAACGCAAAAGGCTAGATAAAAAAAAACCCGTTAAACCGCACAAAATATGTTGTATAAATGGGAACGTTTTCTTAAAAATTACACCAAGTGTATTAGTAAGCTATAGTGGAGTGATTTGTTGAACAAGTCAGGGCTTTCAACAGGAATTTTCTTCTTTGAACATCCTCGACAGTCAATGACTTGTACTTTGTTAGCAAAATGTCAAATGTGTCCTTATTTTTTGCAGCAACTACAGCTCCGCAGCAAATAGCCGCCCGATAGTCTAATCTAATTGGGTATTCATCGTTTTTCCAAAGATTAACTTGTTTCAATGAGAATTTCAAAAACTTTTCACTTCCAACAACTCCGGCCCATTCCAGTAGTGAGGCTCGTAGTTTTACGTGGGATCCCTTGTCTTTTGCGTTCAAATCCTGCCAACCAATTGTATTCAGAGCCGACTCCAATCTCGGTCGCATGTAAATCTAACACAGATTATATGTTGTGGCAATTGAATTTGTGCTAGACATTTCAGTACACCGGCTCTTCTACTAACGTTACAATGTACAGTATATGCTGACTGTCGTACTTTAAACACGGGCAAGCTCTTAAGTAGTGGCCAATCTCCAAATTCCTTTAAAACAGTACCCCAGATAATGTAATAGGTTTCATTTAATATGTAAGTAGCAAATTTCAGGGCTTCTGTAATCTTAGCATGTCCTAACAACAATGACACACTAGTAAATTATTAAAAACCGTGGGGAAGTAATAGGAGAAGACAACACAATCATCATCCAGCATGTGATACACACCTAATTTAGCAGCATGAGCGTAGTCATTAAAAAGCTTGCTCCGACTTATCGCGCTAACGGAGGTTAAGTTCCGGATCAACTGCTCATGAATGTTTTGTAGAAGATGCTTGTCAAACAGAACCCTAAAAAAACCTAGAAAAATACTTGGGCAACACCCGATCCCAATAAGGCTGGTTTTTGTTTTAAGCCAATAACCGCGTCTCCGCATATTCCGTTTTTCGGCAAGACAACAAATAGCCGTTCTTATAGACCTTTTGACTTTAATTTTAATTTAAAACAAAATTGGTCAGAATAAAGACACAGTCACAGTTAGCATTGACAAAACTGCTTACTATCGTATGCTATAAGCTTTTTCGAGTTGAATAATTGTAATTCGAAAGAGTTACCCAAAGTCTCAACGTTAAGAATGGTCCAATTAGGCCTGGTTGTGTTTATATTATACACTGTGACTGGCAGGCTTTTAGATAGCCACAATGCTGGAGTATAATTACTAAAATCCGCATTCTGTTTATGTGCTATCGTGATTGGGACATCCCAGTATTTGGCACTGGGTGTTGAATTTGCGTTTTGAGATAAATCTTTTGAGGAAAATGGTTCCTTAAAGTTTTAAAAATTTTAATGGCATAAAAAACTGTAACTATAATATTTTAAGCTGGATAATTTACTACACCAGTATTTTGTTGTAATAACGTACTTGGATGATGTGTACTTGGCTGCTATTTATTGTAGTTACTTTGATAAGGGGGTACCCGGATTGACAAGTCCAGCCCTTAACAAAAGCTTCTATATCAAAATTGCTCGGAATTCCTTTATGGTTACTTTTGTCACAACGTCCAAAACTTGATATTGTTTCACAGCTAAAAACTTACTGAAACATAAATCATTGTCAACACATCAAAGTAACAAAAACGGTAAGGCAAAGCCGTCACAAAACTGAGCTTATAATTTTTGAAAGCATTGCACAAGTACTTCGGTGAAAGTTTTTTTGCCTATAAATCCCAACATCATACGTACCACAGACCCAGCCTAATAAAACAAGAGTCAATATATCAAGCTTAGCCACAAACCACAAAAATACAACATTCTATGTTAATTTTTAAGGTCCTTTAAGAAATTACAAAATGGTTATAAAATGTTGTTTGAATAATATATAACCAAAAAGGTTAGATACTTTTTCGTAAGACCATGTAGAGTAAATGCCATTCAATTTTAATGGTAGGAAAACCTTCATTCACAACAGTTCTACTTTGATCCACGTCAGATTTGAGTGCTTTCTGTACGTAGTTTAAATACATGTCCCGGGTTGTATCAAATTCTGGCGCTATTTCAACAACAAATGTTTCTGCCCATGTGGCCATGCCCTCCTTCAGCCTATCAAAAGAAATTTCATTTCTATTCCAATACAGGGGATTGCAATAAAGAAACAAAACCTGCATTTTTGATATGCAAAATCCCACCACATATGTGTCCAATGTTCCGAAGTTACCAAATTTCCAAACAAATTATGAGACAATTCATGTGCCAATGTAACGAGAATTCTTCCACGAGCCTCTTCTTTGTGCTTTCGTGGATCAAATAATACAAATGTCTCCTTTCAGCTTATTAGGCTCCCTGGAAATTTAAACACACAGTTCCCTTTTTTGTAATTACACATTCAAATACGATCTCGGTAGAAATCTGTTACACATTTCTTTACTTACAACTTTCCATCGCCTAGAACGTCAATGAGAACCATGTAATAGCTGAGAGCCCAAGAAGGGCAATCATCTATAAAAGGACTGACAACGTATTTCCATGTGTTCATACTTTGTCAGGAAATGTTGAACAGTTGTACACAAAAAATTCTGTAATCATGTGTTACCGTTGTTGGCAAATTGTCACCCGGAACCGCAATAATATCTAATTTTGTCATTGGATAGCGGAATTTAAAGGCTTTTTCAAATATGTGTAACAATTTAGGAATCGCTTTGGCGGCAAGCAAGCCGTCACCATTTGCAATCATTTTGGGTGACCGCAGACCTACAAAATATCACACTAAATTTAGTGCAGTTAAGAAACAAACACAAAAAAAATTCTTGCACAGCAACAAATTTAAGTGAACCTCAAACAGATTAGCTCTCAAACCTGAACTTGGGAAATTCCTTGGGTGTTTTGAACTCCTTTTTCACAAGTGAAATTAGAAACTAAGATAGCCACAAGATATGTTGACAGGTATGTTAATGGTGAGTGCGTATGTCTACAACATATCCCAATGGCAATCCTTCTCTGAAAATAAACGTGTTTTGCATATTAGTTTTTGAAAGGCAAGCAGAGACAAAATCAAAATATTTCTCAAAACGCTTTGATTGACAAGATACAGCCCTCACAAGACCTTGAAATTGTCTTACACATAGTACGGTTACATATTATGTATCCGTACTCTAGTTTTTTCTAGGTTGAACGTCTGAACTAGCAGGAATATAACATCGTGTAAAGCAAACAAATAAATAGCTTACACTGTCACATTTGTTTCTAGTTGAGCTGCGTTGCTCCAAGTTCTGTACTTGCCATTGTGATAAATTGAAATGGAAAACGTGGATTTAAATTTTGGCTCGTCAAAACAAGGAAAAAGTCGTCTGTGTATAAAGTAGAAAGAAAGTTTTGGATGACAAAGATATAACTGTTTTGTTAATTAAAAAACTAAATGTATTTTTTAATATGGCCATAACAAAGTATTGCTGCATACAAATGATATCTTACCTTGTTCCCAGAGGCTCCATGAACGTTGTAGCGATGTACCTTTTATACCAATGCTAAATTAGTCATACCAGTTACACGTTCGCAATAACTGGGTAGGCCGTTTTACAATTCAGCAGTACCGTAGTTAAGGGATCAAATTACAAATAAAAAAATTCTGCGAATTTATAAATTAAAACAAAAACAACACCTTAATTCTGTGGCAGATGTTGTGTAATTTGCCAAAAACGGACCACTGTGTTTTGTTTGTGAAATGGTAGCGGTGAATGCAATGTAAACGTAATAGTCTTTAGTTGGCCATAAAACGTTTTCGAACGTTATGTGTTGCAAATTGTCAGTGTGCTCATATTTTTGGTCCTTTATTGCCAAGGTGCGATTGTGTGGCTGCTCCGTTACCTACTGTACAGAAAGGGAAGGCTATTAACATTAGCGTTGAAATATATAGCAAAGATTATCTACTTAAAATAGTAACATGAATACAACGGATTAAAGGTGATACTTAGACTATCTTAGTTGTAAGTAAGCACGCTTGCCTTAATGTGATGAATTTTTAGGGTGGGGTGTCTGTGGAATAAAGTCTTTGTGGTTGGACTCACGCACTTGACATGGATTTGTACAGTATCGGGTGCAGTGAAACGTTGACCGGGGTCATCCAAAGTAGGAGCATCAATAATTGGACGAATAAAAAGTGTATAGTGGACGGGTAAAATGTACGTGGGCAAATAATGATGATTGCCAATTTCTGGTCCAAAAGTATTTTGGAACGTCCCGTTTGACTTGAATTCAGTTTCCACATTAACTTTAGTAGTAGCTCCCAACGCAAATTCGCGTGGTGCCAAAACGATGATAATCAACAATCCGCAACTCATAAATCTAGAAATTCTGAAGCTCGGCATGCTTATATGATGTTATATTTTTAGTCTAAAATTGAGAATAGGAAGGCCATAATAATAAGGAAATCTTTGTTACACTAAGATAATATGTAATATAAGTTTGTATCACTTTTTGGACGTCTCTATAATAAAATGCAGTTGGATCTGTTTAAAAGAAACACGTATTATACATGTTCAGGCAAGGCAAAAATTAAATGGACTTTGCACATTTATTCCACATCATTCGTATAGATTACATGGAAGTTGTTTTACCAAACAAATAACAAACAAGCAAGCTTATGTGATGGAGAAAGGTACGAGAGGAAACCATTTGTTTGCCTTATGAAATGTTTACACACATATAGTTTCATTTCGGTGAGCCGCAGTTGATTGTCTGTATAGTGTCGTAACGATTGCAATAAATATCTCATGTGTGCATTTCCATCCCATTATGTACTTTAGACAAACATGTTTTAAGCTAATTGCAATTGTAAGCTCAGAGCTCACAGGGAACTTAACTTTTAACGTTAAATTCTCACCAAATGTGAGCGTTAAATAATACTTTTTGTACCTTTATAATATTATTTGAGTTGAGAGAAATGTCATGGCTTATTTCATCTCCTCAATCCGTAGGTAGTTCATAGAATAATAGAAAAAAGGCATGTATTTATAAAGGTGTCAAATAAACTTCAAGGGCGGTATTGGACAAGAATGTAATAAACTTGTCTGTTTTTTTGGTATTTTTCTTGGCAGATCTCGCGCGGATGGATTTGAAGAATGAGCAAGTGTGGAGAAAGGGATTTCCTGGTGTCTCATTATGCCACTGAGTAGCCGCTACGTTTCGCAGTTGATGAAACTCAAATGTACTATACATATGTATAGTAATAAAATTTATAAAACATTATCTTTATTTGTGCACAAATTGGCGCGTCATATGGCGACATAACATAGATACTCCTCGATAACTCGATAAAAAGATAAAAGATAAAAATTCCCTCTGCTGGGTCCGAGACTCTTTTATGTATTTTTATATAGGATTGATTAAAAAAGTTATGGAAGTTGGGAGCTCGCACATATATTTATTTTGATATTTATTATATATACGACGGGACTTGAATCTGTAATAGAATGAAAGTTAAGGGAAATGCGGGGGTGGGAGAGGAAAAGGTCAGGAAACAACTAAAGGAAGCAAAGCTCCGGTCGAGTTGGATTTTGAATTTAGCCGGGGTTTTGAGTCTCGTGCTCGTAGCAGGAATTGGGATTCTGATTGCATGGCAATGGAAAGTCATGCCAACTCCGGTTATTCCAATTTTGACAGGAGCAGACGACGACAAAGGGACTGTCCAGGAAATTTCCTTGTACACTCCAGCCGTTTTCCCAGAGTTCCAGTGCAATTACGGGCCAAACGGCATTTAGTGAGTCAAAAACGCATATATGCTAAATATTAAAAAACATTCATATGTTGCCGCGCGTACATTATACAGGGAGTAACATTGAATATTTTATAGCCAAAACCCGAACCCGATAATTCTTGATTGGATTGACAGCGCAGAATGATTTCAATTATGTATTTATTATATATATATATATAAATATTAAATATGTTTGAAGTCTGGTGGCGAGCAAACGATTGGAACTTGTCAGTTTGGGTTTCGCGGGCCCCGTTTCCCTTAGAAATCTCGAAGAAGGAGAGTACGAAGTTCAAATCCAAGTACGGCAAGTTTTTCTCCCGCGCAAACTCATCTATCAAAAGGAGGTCAATGTGGTGGCGGGAGTTCCTGGGTGGCCTTTTTACGTCCCACTGGACCCGCCCGCGGTGCTCGAAGCGAACTTGCAATACGGCATTTTCTACAAGATCCAGGTCCGCCCCACACACGTTAATATAAAAATATCATTTTAAATCTTCCCACATATACGAGGTGGATCAATAAGTCATGTCATTTGACACCATCTTTCCACTTGAGTATAAGAAAGGTTGACCCCTCCTTACTAGGGTCAAACTATCAGCAATTTTTTTATGGCTGGTTCTTTTGTAAGGAGAAAAAATCTCATCACATTTCGTTGTGCGAATTTCAAAATTTTCGTGTTTGACTGATCTGTAAAAAATTCAGACAACATTAATTACTCAATTACAAATCCAAATTGCCTGTAATTTTCCATGGGACGCAGTTTCATGCGTTTCTCTCACATACTGAAATTATTGCGTCGTATCTCAATTCCAATCAAAAAATAAATGCAAATGACATGACTTATTGATCCACCTCGTATATATGTGTGGAAGAAAACCATGCTTACATGAATTTCTAGATTCTGAAATATTTCAGTTCGGCGTTCCTTTCTATGTTGGAATTTTCATAGAGAAAAATGACCAATTGAATGTAATTTAAATTGAGAGTCGTCGAGTGACAATTTGAACTTGAAATTTCTAAGCGGATTATCACTACAGTTATATTTAATGCGTTTTTTCTATAAAATTTAGAAAACATTTCGTAATTTCAGTTATGTAAATCGATAGCTCATATTATTCTCGCAAAAAAGGGATTTTTCACGTGAGTATATAGCTTTCTGAAAAAGTACCACAAATACAAATGTATAGTTTAAGAAAATTCCCGCTTTTATTCAAATTATATATATAGGAGAAGAGCGACAGAAACAAACATGGATAATATGAAATTGAACCGTGTCTTCTAATTGGGTCTCTTGATTGATTTTGATGACATAATTTTATAGGGAGTGGCGCCCACGCAGTCACTATGGCGACCGGAGAAGAAAACCTTGGTGACTCTGAGCGGTCTCTCTTTGGATGTGGAATATTTTCAAGGAAATCTCCTGCGACTTTCCTACAGGGAACTTAATATTTGACGTTCGTGTGTGTGACCTCTAATAATATATACATAGAAAGTTTCGTCCATTTGTCTTTTTCCCCACACACACCACATTTCCCAGTAAAAACATAGTACACATTTTGAAATGAATGCATAATAAAAAAGTACGTACAAGAAAATACAGGCAACATACGGAAATTAAAATTAAGTGAAAGGTTTTTCTTTCTTTTGCCCGCCCGTCCGTCTGTCTAAGGGAGAAAGACCGAAAATGTTGACACCCGGACGGGGATTTGATCCCTGGTATCTTGTGGAAATTTTCAATCCCTGTGGAATTAATACCTGCACTGTGTGGCATCCACAGCAATTGACCCTGTGACCCTGCACAGTTTAACTATATAATTCCAAGAATCCTATATACGCGATGTGTGTGGCAGTGGCAGTCCAAAAGAGAAAGTGAACGAGAGATTGTTTTGTTTTTGTTGATTGTGTATATCTTACAAATGAATGAATGACGTCACACTTCACATGTGTGTGTGTGTTTGAGCCTCAAACTTTGAGTCTTCGAGGAGAGAAACTCTCGTTCAAAAGATTTCTCTTTTTTCTCTCACAATCACACAGTTGTGAGTTGTGAGTTGTCATCGCATATATAGTGGGATGATAATGATAATGATGAAAAAGGAGGTCAAAGAAGAGAAGAATTTCATTCACTCATCTAATACATATATATAGTCATTTGAGTGTTGGAATTACTTGGAATCGAACGGGGGAAACGAGTGGAAGAAAATGAAGATCAACTTGCGGATTTCCCTGTTACTTTTCATCTCCATCGCGATCCTTCAAATTTGCCCTGTGAGTCCATACCATTAAAATTCCAAATTCTAAATTCTATATAATCCTTTCGATATATATTGTATTTATGTTTTATCCTGTCATTTTCCTACTTGTGTTTGTGTGCATGTGGAAAAAGTCGTCGGATGGACTAAAAACTGGGGTGGTGGGGAAAAGTGGGGATTGTTGGTGGACTGGCTGTCAAACGTCCTCCCAGCGAGTTCGTGGCTGCACGCAATTCAATCGGATAGAAAAGGCTTCGCGGGAGTGTCAAGGTGGCCATTCGTACTATTGCTGCGCCCCCAAAATCTTTCCTGCCCAGGAAAATCCAAATCAAAACCCAACTTCAGTTCCAGCATTTTTGGACACTTCCATTTTCCAATCATAAATTCCACACGTACCGTATAAGCTGTAATAGAACCCCACCCTCTTATAGAACCCCAGGTCTGCAGAGACTAAATCCTGCGCCCATTTCAAATACCTTGTCGTACATACATAATTCTCACGTTCCCCACTGGGGTTCTATAACATTTTAAAATACAACCCCTGGGGTTCTATTACAGCTTATACGGTACGTAATACGTACACAGTACACAAATCTTTCATCTCTCAGCGTTTATGTTTTTTGTACTGTTTTCGTCATATAATATTATTAATTGTCAAATTTTATTTAATTCTAATTCTATTCACATTTAATATTTTTTAATTGTAAAGAAGCCAAAAATTCGGAAATTCCTGGTGTTCCAGTTTTGAAATGTCTACGTATACGAATTAATGGTAGAATTTTGGTAATCAATGGAAAATCGGAAAAATACTAAAATGCATGGTGATTAATGGGAGAATCTGCTGTGGAGTCAAATATAGACAATAAACAATAAACAAATTAATTCTAATTGTTGTGGAGCTGTGCGAGAGAGGATCGGCGTCTTTTTTTAAGAAAATAAAGAAAAATCAGTTGGACCGCCGAACAAAGGAAAAGATTAATTTTAAATGCCATTGAATTTGAATTTGAAATTGGGGGTCGGAGCGTCCAGAATTTCTCCACTCAAGCACATTGGAAATTGTGTATTTCATCTAAATAAATCAAATTTACTTTTATTTTTTAATTTAAATGAAATTAAATACAAAATAAATGAGTTTTTTTTAATGAGACCGCGGGAAAATTATTTTTGAATCTTCATTTTCTACATATCTAAACTAAATGTACCTAATAATTGACTGCCTAACTCTGGAGTCTACCAAATAAGAAGGGAATTGAGGGCGATATTGGACACAACATAGAAGACAACGAGGGCCGTGATTCTGGAGATGACGAAGAGTCGACCCACGTGAATGGCCAGTGATGGTTGAAGTCCTCGCAGCTC
>JAIUND010004667.1:0-11282 GCA_034699125.1 Gisinianus flammeolus
ACAGCGGGGAAAAGATGGTGTGTATTCTCATGTCCGTGGCTGTACATTTTTATTTTCAAAAAACGGGAATTACACTAGTATTGCACATATGCTTCAAGCACTTACTATCGCTTTGAGAAAAAATTTGTATATCGACAACGCGAGCATAACTTGGAAAACACATACATATGTCTGCCCACCAACCCAACCCGACCCGACCCAGCCCAACCCACCCACCCACCTCCAAAATCGCAAAACCCAGGGTTTTTACACACTCTGAAAAAAATGAGCTGTAAATAAATAGGTAAAATTATGGCTGTCATATTTCACATTTAGAAATTTTATTAAATGAAAATATGATTTCCCTATTTCCCTATATAATCAAGTTGGAAGAAGGTCAATTGATGAAAGAGCAGAGAATTCGGGAAATGTCTAGGCAACAGGCAATCCCTGGAGAAAAGAAATCACTGGCCACGAAAATGGCGAGTAATTATGAGCAAAAGGTGGCGGAGGATGATCAAGCCAAATTGGCCATTCAAGAGCATGCAAATCGCGTCTCAAAGAAAGACATTTCAAGTGTTTTTATCAAATCCAATTTGGAGAGGACTGAAAAGGATGTCGAGGGCAAACAAGTTCAGACGGAATCTGTCAAACTCAAAAAGTGGAAGTAATAAGAAGTTTATTCAAAATTACATTAATAAATTATATAAAAATACAAATATTAAAAGTCTAAATATATAAGTATATGTAAATTCAAATGCTCAAACATTTAAAAAATCATTTATATATATATCATTTCAGGACTGAAGAGGAACAAAAGTCATTGGAGCCCAGTGAATCCACAGTTCAAGGGAAAGAAATCCACACTTCAACCAGCAAACAAACTCAAAAGGAAACAAAAGGTGATTTAGAAATCACCCGGAAAATCACAGCCACAGAGACGTCCGAAATGGAACACAAGGGAAAGACAACCGAGCGCGTTGTTCAAGGCCCCCCAGTCGTAAGTACCCCCCCCCCCCAATCATTCTGAATATCCACAATTCCTTTTATGCATTGATATTGATTGGTCAAATTTGATTCATATATTTTCTTTTGGTTGTATAATTGATAGAAACCAGCAAAACCTCCAGTATTTACCAAGAAAATCCAACCTTGTCGAGTGTCTGAAAAAGATGAAGGAAAATTCGAAGTAGAGTTTGATGGTGAGTTTTTGTAGACAGGCAGAGCTTTTACTTTACATCCCTACGTATTTTCTACAGTCAATAAAGACAGAGTCTTTGTAAAATTACACTGCTTGTTTTCATATGTTCATGAATTGTCATTTTAATTACAGGTGATCCGTTACCAACCGTGAAATGGTTCCGAGAGAATTTCCCAATTCAAAACTCGGATGATTTCAAAATTCATACTTTTAGTACAAAATCAATTCTGGTCATACGTGAAGTGAGTGAATTTAAATTCGGATATTTTTGATTTTGATATATGAATGATAAATGTACAGGTAATTAATTGATATGAATTGTTTGTTTTTCATATTAGGTGTTCACGGAAGACTCTGGGATATTCTCTGTAATTGCCGAGAATCGTGGGGGTCAAGCCAAATGTAGTGCTAATCTAGTCGTTGAAGAGAAATCAACTAAATCTAATCAAACTGGAGCCGTCCCTCCCAATTTCCTCACCACCATCCAAGACAAGAAAGTGAAAACGGGAGCCGTTCTCCGTTTTGATGCCAAAATATCTGGAGCCAAACCATTGGATATCTACTGGTTGAAGGTACACTCCAGCAGTACAATCGCTTTTTCTCTCACGCCCACGCCATTTCCAATGGTCGAAAGTGGAACATTTACATTGCATTATAATTATTTTGACTAATTTCTGTGGATGTGATTTGAGAAAATAGAATGGAAAGAAGATCGTGCCGGATGCTCGTCATAAGGTTGCTGTGGATCAGTCCACGTACAGTGTGATCGTGAGCAATACGGTGGCTGGAGATAGTGGTAAATATGAATGTGTGGCCATTAATAGTGTTGGTGAGGCTCGTTGTGAGGCGGAAGGTCTGGTCGAGGCTACAGCTACAGCTCCAAGTGATAAATCGTCCCCAAAGAAGGAGGAAACGGCTGGTGAGACTGCTCCAGTTGTTGTGGAAGCCTTGAAAGGGGTCAACGTCCCCGAGGGACAAGTCGCCGTCTTAAAATGCCGAATTCAAGGACGACCAGGTACATATACAAAACCCGCAAACTCAAAAACTACTTACATTTCCATTATTATTATAATTATTATCAGCAAATGGCAAATGTGAGCGCGTCTTTATTTTATTTATACATATATATAAATGAACTGGGATAAAAATGAATTACAGCTCCGACGGTGAAGTGGACCAAGAATGATAAACCGATAAAGCCGAGTAAATACTTCAAGTTGAGTGCGGAAGGAGATGCCGTCATTCTTCGGATCTGTGAGACTTTCCCCGAGGATGAAGGAAATTACACTGTGACGGCTTCCAACTCTAAAGGATCCGTCACGTCAACAGCTGCTCTCAAAATCCTACGTGAGTCATTACACATACAGAAATACAGCATGCACTCTCCAACCACGTCAAATCATAATTAAATGCACCTTTTCCCCTCATATCTAAAATTAGCCAACAAAAAATCCAAATAATTCAGATATGTATATACAGTGTATGTATATTATACACAACAAAACTTTCCCATTTGCCATTATACACTGATTATATATATCTTATTATTTATATATCTGAAATGATTGGGGAAATGCCAAGAAATGTTAATTGAATCCACACAATTTGTTTTGTTTGTTTGATTTCATTTTGATTTATTTGAATTAATTGTGAAAATATATAGCTCAAGAGAGTACAGAGGCACCACCCACGATGACGCCCCTTCAAGACGTTACAGTTGATGAAGGAAGTCCGGCTCAGTTCCGAACTCAAGTGACTGGGAATCCAACGATTCAATGGTTCCGTGAAGGAGCTTTGATTCCTCAGTCTGAGGACTTTGCGGTACGTTTCTTTCCACATATATACATACATATATATAGAGATGATTTGTATTTATACATATATACTTACATATATGAATGTTATATGCTGATTTGTCCGTGTGATTGTTTTGATTGGACACACAGATGATTCATGAGGGACCACACGCCGTCCTCCTCATCAAAACAACATACGAAGAAGACTCTGGGAATTTTTCGTGTCGTGCTACAAACTCTGCGGGTCAATCCGAGACCTCTGCTTTGCTCACGGTCAAAAGTAAGGATTAGATTAAAATGCCCTTGCGATAAATATATATATCCGTATATATATAATCAAAAAAATTATATATAAATATATCTCCACATATATATATGATTTCAATTTCAATTCTAATCTTAATTTTACTTTTACTTTTACTTTTAATCGTAATTCTTAAGCATAATTCTTAATCTTAAATTTTAAGCTTACATAATCTTTAAAAGAAAGAAAAAAAAAAAACTTGAAAAAGATATATATAAAAAAAAAATTAACAAAACAAAACTTATATCTATATATCTAATATATATAAATATAAAATATAAAAAAAAAATCACATATGCTATATGCAGCTTTTTTCAGATCTGTGTAAGTGACCATTGTAAAAACATTGTAAAAAAAAAACAAACAATTAGCTAATGTTAATTTATTGCTACTACGTTTGGAAAATTCCGCTTTTTAAAACAAACGAAACGAAAATTTCCAAAGCTTTTTAGGCTTTTACTTGAAACTTGCGCTACTTGACCTTTTTTCCTCTCTCTCTTGACAAAAAAAAAAAAAAACAAACAAACGATAAAAAAAACTCTTGACAAGGGGCTCAGTTAATAAAGGTTCATTCGAAAATCAAATAATTCACATTTGTATTTGTTCACTTTGTTTTTTCTCGTTCTCATTCTCTCTCTCTATATATTGATTTATATGTATATAGTAATTCCGCCTCAAAACTATCAAAGCAAAGCAAAAAAAAAAAAATAAGCAAAAAATTAATATATATGCATATGTATTTCTAAATGGGCATTTTTTTCCTTTATATATATACAATATAATCTATTGGTTATGAATGGGAGACAGGCAGGCAGGCACGAGTCTTCATCCCGTGATGGCTCGATCCTCACTCACTTATTTCTCATACATACCTATTTTTTTTTATCTATAGATATATTCAAAAACAAAAGTCAGGGACAGGAGAAAAAGTCAATGAACAAGAGAAATTAAATTCAATTAAAAAAATCAAAATGTATATACATATATATTTTTATTGTACAAGTTTTATATGAAAAAAAAACCAGAGATTTCTCAATTTAAGAAACAATGGTCATTTACATAGAAAATCTGCCTGTCTCTCAAAACGGGATATGGAAAAATTTACAAAAGAAAAAAAAAAACTTTTTCCTTCATTTAATTGTCTATATATACTCTTTTTTTATTTACATGATATTACATTTTCACAAAAGAATTTGTTTTTTTTTTTCACACCTTGTTACAAAATTTTGTTATATTTTTTTGTCTGTATGAAATATTCTGTACTACTTTTTTTCTGTAGTTTTTTTTTCACTCCAATTTGTATATTCTATATATATTTCTCTCTTTCTCTTTTTCTCTATATACTTTTTCTCTGTCTTTATTTCGCACAGGGGCATTATTTTTTAACAAAGACACATATGTACATAAAAAAAAAAAAAATCACACACATCTCTCTCTCTCTCTCTCTCACTCGCTGTATCTTTCTTTCATGTTTATCCGCTTTAAAAAAAAACTCGGGGCTGTCCTTGTAGGTCGTTTGGTGGTGGTGGCTGGTTCAGAGACTAATGATGCTTTGCTTCAAGAAGAATTTGGCCGAGGGCCAAAGCCGATGGCAGGAGGAGCTCCATCATCTCAAGTCTATCAGTTTATTGAAGATGCCGAGTTGATGCGAGTGGAGAATCGGATCAATGAAGAAATGATGATGATGAAGAGTACGAGTGGAGGAGGAGGGCAGGTGACTCCTGTCTCTTGGCGTAATAAACTATCAGAGGAAGAGACGACGAGTACTAAAAAATTACCATGGCTCAAAAAGAAAACTTCAAGTCAAATGACTACGACTGAAGATGAGAAAGAATTAGCTCTAGAGAGAGCAGGGAAAAAAGATGAGACTCCCACTTGGCTCAAACCATCATTAAAATCCACTCGGAAAGCTCAGCAGGAGACGACTGAAATCCCACAGGATGTCAATGATAATTTAAGTTTAAATGTAAATGTAAATGTGGATGAGGAGAATCAAAAGGTTCCCATTTGGCAGAGAAAGAAAAAAGAATTGAAGCCAACAAGGCCATTAGTTGAAGTGGATGCAACTCAAGTGGATGATGATGATGATGATAAAACAAAAGAAATAATAATTTTAACAAAACAACAAAAACAAGTAGGGAAAGATGGATTTCAGGTCGTCACAGAGGATTCTCAGAGTCTTAGCATTGACAAGGATATCTTGGAACCAATTGAAAATAAGAAAGTACTACAGGAGGAGACTCCCATCCCCATTTGGCAAAGGAAAAAGAAGGAGCTCAAATCAACCAAAACTGAGACTGAGACTAAAGAGATTGTGGAAGATTCAAATATTCTACAAGTTGACACAGCTCAAATTACGGAACAAGACGACGACAAACAAAAGGTAAAAGAGGTAGAAGAAAAAGAAGAAGATCGGAATGTACCGATTTGGCAACGAAAGAAAAAAGAGAAAAAGCCCGCTCAACCAGATGATAAGGATAAAGTTAAAGATAATAAGGAAATCCCACAGGTGGACAGTCAATTGGAACAAGAGAAAGAGGACGCCAAAATCCCGGAATGGCAAAGGAAAAAGAAGGCATTAAAGCCCACTCGACCAAGTGATAAAACTATAAGTCCTACGGAAATCCCAACGGAGGATTCCGAGAAAGTCACCGATGAGGAACTGACTAAAGTCAAGCCGGAATGGCAAACTAAAAAATTGAAATCCACAGAGCCTGAGAAAAAATCGGTAGTGTTGTTGGGTGAGGAAAACTTGGGAAATGTGAAAGATTCTACTATATTAACTGTTGCTGAGAAAGTAGAAGAAAAAGAGGACACTCAAATCCCGATTTGGCAACGAAAAAAGAAAGAATTGAAGCCCACTCGACCTGACACAACACAAGTCGCTCAGGTCACCACGGACACTTTGGAGACTGAAGAGACCAAACCAAAGGAACAACAACAGCAACAACAAGAAGTTCCAGTGTGGCAGAGAAAAAAGAAGGATTTGAAACCCAAAACGGAAGCAGCACAAACACCTGAAGAAAAAGAAAAAGAAGAACAACAACAACAGTTAGAGTCAACTGATGAAGACAAAGGTAAAGAATCTAAAGAATTCCCCTCTGCTGATTTATTACCAACAGCAGATGCAGGAGAAACACCAACAACAACACAAGCAACAGCTGATAAGGAAATTCCGATCTGGAAACGACAAAAGAAACCGAGTAAACCAAAGGGAGAGGAGAAAATCCCTGAACAACAACAACAACCAGTTGAAGGAGGAAAATTGGAATCGACTGACTCGCGCGAGGAACTAAAAGAAGTGACTCAATCCGAATCACAATCGAAAACACAAGTGGATGAACAAAAGAAAAAGTTGGAAAAGCCCGGGAAATCGGTACGGGAGGTCGCCCCCAAAGATGAACGTGTACTGCCAGGAGTAGATAAAAAAGTAGACGGAGGAGATTCCTTGAAGATTACTGAAGTTGATGATGAGTCGTCACGCCCGTCAAGTAAACCTGTAGAAAAAACTCTCGTGCCAGCGGATGAGCAGGAGGAGGAGGAAAAGTTAGCGAAGGAAAAAGAGAGTCAGTTGCCAATTTGGCAGCGAAAGAAAAAAACATTGAAGCCAACAGATAAAACATCCGTGGCTGAAGGTCACCCTTCCTCATCGTTGTCTGATGATTCATCCAGTATAGCAACCATTTCTGACACTCAGTCTACCGAGAAACAAGAAGAAGAAGAAATAGAAAAATTACAAAAAAAACCAAAAGAAGTTGATGATGAGACGACTCGTGGGCTTCAAGGTAAAAAACAACCCGAGAAGACCAAAAAAGTTCGTAAGCAACCATCATCGCCTTTGCAGCAGAGGACAGAGACAGAATTGGAAGGTGAGATCGAGTACGAAACGATCGAGGGCGGTTCGGATGAGGACATTCAAGAGGGATCCGATGGTGAACTAGAAATCCCTGGCTCCACATACGGTAAAATCCGACGGAAAAAGAAGGTGAAAGCAAAACAACCTGATGACGCAATCACAACAGCAATACAAGATGACTCACCACAGGACAAAGTTCAACCACAAGATGCTCCTGGTCCAACTCCAATTCCAACTCCGACTGACCAACAACAGACCACAACAACAAAAGCACAAAAGAAAGGTCGATGGGGTCAAACCGTCCCCGAGGAAAAGAAAGCTCCATCCGATTTAACTGTCATCACAACAGAGCAAAGCCCAACCACAACGTCAATTCATCCAGTCCTCACGACAGAGGAAATTGAAACGACGGAATTGGTAGTCGAAGATGTCGTCACGGTGGAAACAGACGTCCCTCAAGATCAACTTGACCAAACGAAAACGACAAAGAAACTCTTGAAGAAAGAGGAAACAGAGTTAAAGACTGAGCAGGTGAGTTTGAAACCCGTCAAGCGAGTTTCAAAACCCATCGAGAAGGAAACTGTGGAGAGTGTTCAATTGAAACCATTAAAGAAACACACTGCACCCACTCCTGATGATAAACCCGAAAAACCGGAGACGCCTGAGTCAATTGAGGCGGCTCAACCGGAAGACTCCATCCCAATTCCCGTCTCTCCACAGGACAAAGATAAACCCAAGGAGAAAACGAGTAAAACAAAGAAAACTCGATGGGGTGAACAGGCGGAGACGACAGAGACTGAAGTAGAAACAGTGGCCAAAGTAGTAGAGGCAACAGAAGCCGAGGAATCCCAAGGCATTTTTAAGACTGAAGAATCCACTCAAGGAACTCTCACTCCAGTACAAATCGACAAGGACGACAAACCTCAAGAGACTGATGACAAAGTAGTCAAGAAAGTCAAGAAAACGAGATGGAGTGACAAAACGACGGAGGAGCAGGAGAAACAGGAAACTGTTGTTGCGGAACAAACAGAGGACAGATTGGAGGTGACGATTGTTGAGGAACAGACTGATGACTCAAAGACTAAACCCAAAACCACCGCTAAAGTAAAGAAAACTCGATGGGGTGAAAAAACTCAGGAAGAGCAAGAACAACCACAACCACAACCGGAAGTCACTCTAGCTCCAGTTGGTCCAGTACCAACAGAAGAGCAAATACCGGAAGTCAAGGAAAAACCAAAGAAAAAGTCCCAATGGGGAAACAAAGACAGTCAAGAAACCCCAGAGGAAATCGTACCTGAAGTCATCGAAGAAATCACCACGATCGTCGATGGGAAGGAAAAGAAAGTGAGGAGAAAGGTCAAGCCCAAGAAACCGGAAGAGGTAGAGACGATTGAGACTGTTGAAATCCCGATTGAGGACGTCACTCCAGGGACTATCATTGAACAAGTCGTCACTGTAATTGAGGATGGAAAGCCAAAAACCATTCGGAGAAAGGTGAAAGCACAAAAGCCGAGTAAAGAAACCGATGACGAAACAGATGCCATCGAAGAGATTTTGACGATTGTGATCGATGGGAAGGAAAAGAAAATTAAACGAAAGGTCAAGAAGCCAAAGAAACCCAGTGACGAGATTCCAGTGGCACAAGAAACGGAAACGGAAATTCCATTGGAAATTGTGGAAGTCGTCACAATTGTCCAAGATGGCCAGGAACGGAAAATCAGACGTAAAAGCCGAACAAAGAAACCGAATGAAGAAACTGTAGAGACTATGGAAATCCCAATTGAGGATGTTGTTCCGGGTACGATCGTCGACCAAATCATCACGGTGATTGAAGATGGTAAAGAGAAAAAGATCCGAAGGAAAGTGAAAGCACAGAAACCCACAAAAACCACCGATACCAAAGAGAAAGATTTGATTGAGGAAATTGTAATGATTGAAGTGGGAGGGAAAGAAAAGAAAATTAAAATCAAAACAAAAACCATTGAGGAAATCCCAGAAGAAGTCACTCCAGAGACGATTGAAGAGGTTGAGGATGATAAAAACAGAAAGCTCAAGAGAAAAGTCAAACCAAAGACATTGAGTGACGAAACGCTCGAAGCTCCACTGGAAGAAATCAAACCAACGGTTACGACTGATGAAGTCGTTACACTCGTTCAGGGTGGAAAGAAAACAAAACTCCGAAGAACAAGCTCCATCACTCTGAAACCGGAAATTGAGGAAACGGTCACCATTGAACAGGTTTTTGATGACGACGTTCCAACTGAAAATCCAGTTGACTCTGACACTGAAATAATTGAAGAGACTGTCACGAGTACTCCCGATGGAAAGGAAAAGAAAGTCCGCCGTAAAATCAAAACAAAGAAACCAATTGAACAAACATCCATGGCCACACTTCAAGTGCCATCCGTTGAAATTTTGATCATCCAACAGGACGGAAAGGACAAAAAAGTCCAACGAAAAACAAGCATTCAAAGACCAAATGTGGAGATTGTGGAAACGATGGAAGTCATTGGAGAGGAATTCCGACCGGATGCCATCGAGGAAATCGTCACAATAATTGAAGATGGAAAACCAAAGACAATTACACGAAAAGTGAAATCCAGAACACCCGGAGTTGAAATCACAGAGCTTTTGGAAAGTCCAACTGAAGAAACTATACCAGAAATCACTGAAGAAATCACAACGGTGGTCGATGGTAAAGAGAAGAAAATCCGACGAAAAGTCAAACCAAGGACAGCGAATGAGACGATTGAGACTGTTGAAATCCCCGTGGAAGACGTCACTCCTGGAACGATCATTGAACAAATTGTGACGGTGATTGAGGATGGAAAGCTAAAAAAGATTCGACGGAAAGTGAAAGCTGCAAAGCCGAGCAAGGAAACAGAGGACAAAGACGCGATCGTCGAAATTCTCACAATTGTTGTCGATGGGAAAGAAAAGAAAATTAAGCGAAAAGTCAAACCACAGAAACCAATCGAAGACATTCCAGTGGAACAATCCCCAATTGTTGAATTAGCACCAGAAACCACAGATGAAATTGTGACAATCATTCAGGGAGGAAAGAAAAAGAAAATCCGACGACGAAGCGAAACGAATCAACAACCGGAAATTGAAGAAACGGTCACCATCGAAGAGGTTTTTGATGACGACGTTCCAACTGAAATACCCGTTGACTCTGAAACGGAAATAATCGAAGAGACTCTCACAATCACTCCAGATGGAAAAGAAAAAACAGTCCGACGAAAAATCAAGACAAAGAAGCAACGTGGAACGACAAAAGCAACTCCCAAGGTGCCATCAATAGAAATCGTGCTTGTCCAGGAGGATGGCACAGAGAAAAAATTACAACGACAAAAGAGTTTCCCAAAACCAAATGTAGAAATTGTGGAAACGATGGAAGTTATTGGTGAGGAATTCCGACCGGATACAATCGAAGAAATCGTCACTGTAGTTGAAGATGGAAAGTCAAAGAAAGTCACGAGAAAAGTAAAATCAAAGAAACCTGGAGTTGAAATTACGGAACTTTTGCAAGGTCCGACGGATGACATTTCACAGGAAGTGATTGAAGAAATTACAACTGTGGTTGACGGAAAAGTGAAGAAAGTTAGAAGGAAAGTGAAGCCAAAGAAATCTGATGAAGACACTATTGAGATCATGGAAATCCCCGTTGAAGATGTGACACCGGGAACAATTATCGAACAAGTCATCACGGTAATCGAAGATGGAAAACCAAAACAGATTCGAAAGAAAGTGAGAGCCTCAAAACCGAGCAAAGAAACTGAGGACAAAGACGCAGTTGAAGAAATCGTTACGATTGTTGTCAATGGAAAAGAGAAGCAAATCAAGAGAAAAGTCAAGCCCAAAAAGTCTACCGAACTAATTTCAGTAGAACAAGAATCTCCTCGTGTCGAGTTTTCTCCAGATAAAACTGATGAAATTGTGACTGTTGTTGAGGAAGGAAAGAAAAAGAAAATCCGAAGAAGAAGTTCGACAACTTTGAAACCAGAAATTGAGGAAACCGTCACAATTGAGGAAGTTTTTGATGACACCGTCCCATCTGAAATGCCAGTTGATTCCGATACTGAAATAATTGAAGAAACTGTCACGATCACTCCTGATGGAAAAGAAAAGAAAGTCCGGCGTAAA
>JAIUND010004668.1:0-11278 GCA_034699125.1 Gisinianus flammeolus
AGAGTTAAAATTCGGATTTTTCAATTTCTGAATTTGGATTCAGATTCGTCATATTTTTTACCCCATAAACAAAAAAATAACTAATTAAATGGCTTGAGATGAAGAAAACCCCGAAATTCTCGAATTCGGAGAGTTAAAATTCGGATTTTTCAATTTCTGAAATTGGATTCGGATTCCTCACATTGTTTACCCCGGAAACCCGAAAGGATCGAATTTAATGTTGGCGACATATTTTAATTCGTAATATTTATCAATTTTCCATTGAAAAAATACAATTGCCTTAAGGCAATCTCGAATAAAAAAAAAGGCATCAACAAGGCATTCGAATAAAATAAGGCAAAAACAAAGCATTGTAGTATTTCACAAGGCCTTGTATGCCTTATGCCCATCCTTGCGCTCAAATGTATGGCTGAAAAAGTTATTTGTGTCATTTCCGGTTTCAAGGTCATTTTGTGAACTTGCGGGGTCATTCTTTTCTTTGACCTGATACCAATGTCCATACCGAATTCCATAAATGTATAACAATTTGCTTGCCAATTGGCAGTCGGAAACTCGTCAGTTAACATGTCGCGATTTAAATATAAGATAGAAATATTTCAATCACACACTTTCACGAAAAACCAAAGTCAACTTTACTGCGTAAGAAAGTTTTATTATGTGCGGAGGATGAGAAAGTGAAACACAACGAAAAAAATTAAACTCTCAAGAATCCTAAACTGTAACATTTTCAGTGTTTAAATTAAGTTTGACATTAATTACAGAGGAATTGTCCATTATCAGTTGAAAACAGCCAAAACAGTGTACTTTTGTGATTAATTACTCTCAGTAGAATTATAATGATTGCTACAGTTTATAGCTGCCAATTTTAAGGACGATGATTCGCCATTACTCAACTGGAATAGGAAAATGTAGTACGTCAGAACGGAGCCAATTACCTAAAAATTCAGAGAAATTGACATTTGTATTAACTTTTGATCGCCTTTGAAGTTTCTTGGAAGGAAAACGGAAATTTTGCATTGAGCTGTTAGGAGAAAACACGAAAAAAAGAAGAAGAAATGTTTTACCATGGGAATGAGTCCGTGATTGATGTGAAAGAAATCACTGGCGGTCAGTTTCCATTTGAAAGCGATGACCCATTCAATTATTTTACGGAGTTCCAATTCCGTCTGCAATTCTCCGCAAAATTGGACGAGTGTTGCCGAGAGCTCTCGTCGGCCTTCGTCAATCTAAAGTATGAGCAAGATATTCCTATAAAATCTGAATCTGGGATGTAGAAAATTGGTTAAATTCAATGTATAATTCACTATGAATATATGAAATGTATGTTTAGTACCTGATTCGTCAAGGAATTGCCCCAAACGGCCAAGAAAATGATGACAAAAACACTGTTGAGCAGTAAAAAGTTCCAATTGCTATTCCACTCCAAACCCCGATATGCCGTGATTGCACTCAAAGCTCGAACCACGCCCGTCGTCACCTGACATAAAACGGTGACCAAAAAGGGCCCAGCAATTTTTGAGTACAAATCAAACGCTCTGAACAATTTTTCCAAATCTTCAAAGACTCGATCAGACTCAAAATTGACATCCGCATTGAAGTGATCAAATTTCCCTTTGGAAATTGAATCGATTTCAATCTCATTTCCCATTCGGTCTTGAGATTCCAATTTGCGAGAATGACGGACGTTGATAAAAAGGAGCGCGTTGTTTGAATGCTCCAACTTTCGGTGGCGGGCAAAATAAATGAGTTGATGGATCCTTTGTCGATGCTGATCCACCAAAGTCATCCCGATCATCGTAATAAAGTAGAATTTGAAAAGGAAGCAGGAGAAGTCGTTCCAATCTAAAATGAAATAGCCCAATCGTCGGATCCACACGGTTTCAGGATACAGACTCAAATGAAGCCGAGAATAAATTTGATCAGGAGAAGAAATGCTCCATTGGTACAAACTGATGAGTCCGCCAATCATCCAAGAAACCCCACAAATGAAACCCAGCCGCATCAGAATTTTCGCTTTGATATCCGAATTTGCCTTGTCACACTCGACAATTTTTCTTGGTGGTAACTTCACATTCAAATTCAATGTTGGATCCAGAAAATCCTCTTCCAAAAATACGATGAGTCGATACAGCTCGAGGATTTTGGGGCAGTGAAAGATGCAGAGGAGTCGAATGGAGACGTCAAGTGGAACTTGAGCGAACCATCCCGTGTACATGATTATCTGATCAAAGAGTAAAGAGCTCCCACTCACCTCCTCCACCGAGTTGCTCATTATCAAATCCATGAAAGTGATGAGAGATTGGAGGATCAAACTGTAGCTGAATATAGAGATTAGTGAGAAGCCATGGAATTTTGATGTGGGTAAAGAAAATGAATTAAATGATGCTTTTGGTTTTGAAGAAACCGACGATGGTGGAGTCCGGTGGAATGAAACTGGGAAACAACCGTTGTATTTCCCAAAGAGAAGTATCAAATTCATCATTTTTGATCCCACCATTTTGGGGCCGAAATCCCAAATATACGTGTGTTGACGTGTGTGAACGACTACCTAAAATTTGACTGCCAAACTATAGCGAGGGATGGTTTGCCAAATGCAGTGTTAAATGCATCACTTAACATAATTTGAAACGCCTTGAAGTGGCAATAGCGCATGAAAATAATCGGCAATACGTTTCCCTGATACGTTCATATAGTGTGTTTGTTTTACATGTTTACATTTTCTGCCTATACGATTTGAATATATTTATTCGGCGATACTTGAGAATATTCCAAATTGATTAGAAAATCCAATTTATAATGGAAAATGTATTGAAAGTTCTAAGAATATTTGAAACTCGTTTCAAAGTGGAAAAAGGAGGAATTCTTAGATTTTAATTAATCATTCGACATTATTGTCTGCCATGACCTTTTCTCTCACCCTGAATTTTTTCACAATTTTACCCACAAAGACGGACGCGCACAGTCGTCGCATTTCCGCAAATTAAGGAAAATCGTTATAGTTCGTTTGTGAACTCAACAGACGATATATATAATAGCAAACAGTTGATGAAGTTGTGGCCAATGTTTCCAAAATCAAAACTCATGGCATTTCACCATCGCTCATTTCTATATACCTACATTTACCACAATTCTTTATTTGGAGCTCACCTGAACAGACTCAACAATTCCTTGAGCACACGTTCAGGGCGTCACGTCAGTCAAATCTCTCAAGATTCAATTGGATGTGACTTCCGAGACGATGGAAGCACTTTAAATATATGGAGTCCTTCTCACGACGACAACTCAAAAGTCCCCAACATTCAACATCTGACAATTCCATTCCAATTTGATGAAATGCGTGAGGCCTATATAAAGTATTTCACAAAGGCGGATCACCTGTCATCCCTCGACTTGAGACACTGGAATTGGACAGCGGGTCTATATTCAAGGTTCTGATGTGATCATGACTGTAAAGATTTGAATCAGGATGAGATTTCGGATCTCATCTTGTTGTTGTTGTTGTTGTGGAATATGAAAAGAAATGGAAACTTGATGAAAACGCAACTGTGTGGAAAAGGATATAACTGATTTTTAGGTTCCGAACCAACATTTGTTTGAATTTTCCATCGACAGTTTCCCCAAAATCAAATTTATTACAAAGATTCGAGAAATCCTGACAAAATCCAAAAAAATTCGTGATCATTTGTTTGGAATTTTTGATTAATTGTTGATATCAGATTTGAATTTTCCCTATAATATTGGGGAGAATATTGTTCACCCTAATATCCAAATAATTTGGAGATTCCTCAAAATGCCGGGTAAAGAACCAAATTCGAGTTAAGAATTCGGAGTTTAATTCGAAATCGAATTTTTCACTATAGACAATTTATGCAAAGGATTTCAAGCAGAACTTGAGAATGCTCTAGGACAACTGTATTGGAGATTGTCCCACCAAGTATTGTGTGTGGGAAATGTTGTCCCAAACACGAGAGCTTGTCCCAGCAACAAAACAGTTGTGTGCTAACTTGACGTTTTCAGCACACATGTTCATTTGAATGACGGGACAGCTGTGGGACAAGTCAGTTGGAACTTGTCCCAGACTTTTTTGCTTGTTGGGACAGCTGTGGCACAAGTCAGTTGGAACTTGTCCCAGACTTTTTTGCTTGTGGGACAGCTGTGGCACAAGTCAGTTGGAACTTGTCCCAGCCTTTTTTAGTGGGACAGCTGTGGGACAAGTCAGTTGGAACTTGTCCCAGACTTTTTTGCTTGTGGGACAGCTGTGGGACAAGTCAGTTGGAACTTGTCCCAGACTTTTTTGCTTGTGGGACAGCTGTGGGACAAGTCAGTTGGAACTTGTCCCAGACTTTTTTGCTTGTGGGACAGCTGAGACAAGTCAGTCGGGCTCTGTCCCAGCTTGCCCCAGAGACTAAATTGCATTGAGTGGAATTGGAATTAAGGATTATATTGGATTTTTTTACATTTTTAGGGCTGGGACAGGTGGGGCAACTGTATTGGAGCTTTTCCCACCAAGTATTGTGTGTGGGAAATGTTGTCCCATACGTCGAGAGCTTGTCCCAACAAAAAAACAATTGTGTGCTACCTTAACGTTTTCAGCACACATGTGTGTGTTTGCATTGCGTATGCTAACTTCATGTCCACTATATACACCAAGTTCTCCAAGTCCCAGTGGGAAATCCGCAGTAACTATATAGAACCGGCTGGCTATAACAAAACAGTCAACTTTAATTTGAATCGTATAGATTATTATGGTACCAAAAAATCCCATAGTCATATATAGTCAGCTTTATTTACTCCACATATGTTCATTTTCTTCTTTCACCAGCTTCTATTATATTAGCTTCAAAAGTGTTATAATTTGTACATCTGATCATGATTTTATTCGTAATTTTCTTCATTGTCTTGTAATGTTTTAGTCCATCACAGGGTCATGTGTTGATAATGAGTCCACTGGATTTAAAACGAAATATGTCGTATATTCTACGATATGAACTCGCAGCTCTACTTAATTCCGATCACACAGGTTTAATTCCAATGGAGAGCCAAGTCTCGTTCATTATACATTCGTACTTTACGGAGCCTTCGTAAAAAGAGTCTTCAAAAGTCTGTTTTTTCGACTCCCCCCCTGAAATATGGCTCTGTCCTAAAACGGGGCACCCCCTAGCCCCCCTCATGTCTTTGGATGTCCGACTCTTTTTACTTTTTACGAACGCCTCCTTATTTCATGTAATAAGTCCAAAGATTTAAGCGTGCTAAATGCAACGCCTTAGCCAAGCTGCCAGATCGAAATAATTCATCAACATTCGCAATCTTGAACCACTCATTTTATGTACAGTTGAGCGTAGACAGTCAAATTTAGCAATTTGCCGTGTGATTTTGACTGTCGCGTAATGCTAACGACAGTCAAATTTGACTGTTTGATAGTATCATGTTACCCCAATATTTTCTCTATTCTATTATGCAAACAGTCAAAATCGTACGGCAAATTACTAAATTTGACTGTCTACGCTCAACTGATGTATACGCGCACAATTAAAACTTTTAAATTAACATTCATCCCAATTCATTTCGTTAGATTCGAACACCACATGAGGAAGTTGATACGACAGATCAAGAATATTTCAAAATTCAAATTGCACACATCCATTTAAAATGAAAACACGAAATTTAATTTTATTCAATGAACATCAAAACAAATTCAAATTCATTTACAATACAAAAATTCATGATACTTAAAAATTATTGGGAATTGATTGTAAATTTTCAGCTCTCACATTTGTGGACCAAAAATATCATTTGAACTTTACATATCTGGGATTACAATAAGCTCAGAAATGCTATTCAAAAGAGAAAATTGTTCACTCCACAGGAAACATGAAATTATAATAATTATAATTACAAAATAGGAATTTAAATAGAATGTTGACAATTTGCATTTTAAACTAATATGAATTGAAGAAAAAGTATCTGTATATAAAACAGCGTCCTTGTGGAAATCAACTAATTGGCTCTAATAGTTATATGAATGGAGACTTGAGGGCCCAGCGCCTCTTTCAAATCTCGAAGTCCATCTCGTGAAAACTGTAAACACACAAATTGTATTGGAAAACAAAACGCTTTAATTTTCATTCTTCAACAGGCAGATTGTGGCTTGCAATTAGTTGTATAGAAATGAATCCAAACAACTGAATGAGTCTCAGAGTGTTAAAATCAAAATAAATGATGGTTTTCTTACTTTGGCTTCGAGAAGGTGAAGATTGTTCAAGTGGGTCATGTGAAAGAGCGAATGATAGAGAAAAAAGTCGCTGAGAAGAAAACGACAGGGACTCCTGTTGTCACGGAGCGTCAGACTTTTCAAATCTGTGTGCAACAACAAATACAGAAATTTTAATAAATAAATATAAAAGCCTTCAATATTTTTATTTAGCTCAAATGGAATAAAAAACAAATGAATTGCTCACTCTGTAAATCTTTGAAGAAGAAGCCAGATTTGGGTAATTCAGCTCCATTCGGTCCAGTTTTGTAAGTCGTCGGACGCTCCACCCCAATTAGCCATTTTTCATATAACGGAACGTTGAACTTGACGATGCCACCAAAATCCAAATCCAATCGCTTCAAATTGATCCAACTGAACAAAATGCTGGGTTTCAATTGGGAATAGGAAGGAACGGATGTTTTGAGGGATGTCAAATTGGGCCACGGACTTTCGGCCAAAACAATCAAGTTCAGTGATGGCTTTTCTTTGCCCATGTCCAATTCCTGTAAAGATTGACTCTGCAAATTCCCATTGGTGGCGGACGGATGAGAATTCCATTTACTGATCGTCTCACTCAAGTTCCTTATAAATGGCATCGCAGGAAAGGCCAATTTTTTCAATTGAGGGAGTTGAAGGGCGACAAGAATGGTCGACATAATATCATAATCATCACCATAACAACCAGCGGAACGGGTGACTTGAAGGGTCTCCAATTGGGTCAGTGAGAGTGGAATAAACCACGAATCCGTCCACGGCTCAACAGCAGACAAATTGGAAAAATGATCAACTCGAAGATGTTTGAGGCTTCCCGAAAGTCTGCTCAAAAATCCTCGCGCCAATCGGATGTTCCTATTGTATTTCAAGTTCAAATGGAGCTTGGTGATGCTCCAATTGATCTCAGAGTCGAGATAAGCTTGAAAAATGGTGTCATTCCCCATTCCAGCATCCAAATGAATTTCCTTGATGGCATGAAGTCGCCTGTGATGGAGCAGGAGATGTTGGAACACATTGGTAGTGAGTGGGAAATCCGAGTTGATTTCTTTAAGGGATTCCAATTTCTGGAGGAATTGTTCCAGTTTACCCGTTTTATTATTTTGATTTGAAAGCCAACGTTGACTGGGGTCCAGATTCAAATCATTTGTTTGTAAAATCTCCAAGTTGGGGAGTTTGTTGAGGAGCTTGAACAATCCTTGAGATTCTACGGATTGAGATTTGTATTTGAGTGATCGGACCCTTTCCCTCAGCCCTTGAACAGTCTCCAAAATATTTGCAGTTTTACTGTTGCCCATCAAGTTGATAATGACGGAGCTTCCCCAGACAGACAGAAATCTTTCCAAATGAATTTTTCCCTCATTCTTCTCCTCGATCGGCCCCTTGAGGAATGATGACAATGACAAGAAGGATTTCTTGACCAAATGCTTTGTTCCTTCGACTCGCCACAGCTGACAAACTCCTCTCGCCTCTTTCAATGATTTCACATCCAGAAAACTCAAAATGTTGAAAACAACCTACAATTTAAAATGAAAATTATATACCACAAAAAACGAAATGAATGAGAAAATATTCACGAGACGTTTAATTAAAGCATAACATATATAAGGATGAACGTCAAATGAGTAAAATAATAATAATAATTTGATTTATACGTTGTCCATTTGAAGAGGATCCAAAAGAATTTGAGGCGGCCGAACGATCTTCACTTTCTGTATAAAGACAAAACAAACGTGGATTTATCAATTTACTCGAATACAGAAACATTTTTTACTCCTTTTGAAAAAATACGAAATTAAACTGTGTACAACGCGATAAGAAATTACGAAAATGCTAAATAATGTTGTTTTTAATTGAGCTTACTTTAGTAGAAGCTGACGACGAAGACTCATTTGGAATTAAACTTCTCTTTTGACGATCCATCTTCAAACTGTTTGATGACGATTTCCGGTGACTAAACAATCATCATAAAATAAATTTACAAAAAAATATCGCATGATTTTTAATAACTGGGTGCATATACAAAAGAAAGAAAATGAATTTAATTTAATTTAATTTAATTTAATTATAGATACTGAAATGAGCTGTGATAAAAAACAACTACACTTTTCTACTCTGTAAATTGTGTATTAATGAAAGAAATTACGTATATACTTACTTAAAAATTACCTTTTGATTGTTGTTGTTTTGATGTGAGTTTGTCAGTACTTATCTCTAAATGAAACATGCAATTATCTTTAAATAGGCAACAAGACTTTGCAAGGTATAGAATACGAAATAAAATCGATATGCAATACGAGACGAGAAAAAAGTGATGTCGATTTTTAGTCGATTTCAATTTCCAGAATTTTCTGGTGAGTTTAAAAAGCGGTAGTCTCTCCGCAAGGACATCTATATTTGTACTTCTTGAATTCACTTTCACCTTGAATTTTTTCCCCAACTCGAATAAATCTGAGACACAATTAACCTTATTGCAGTCAGGTACTTTCGGACGAATGAGTCTCAAAGATCTTATTGTACGATTTGGGGCGTTTTCGTCTTATTTAGGACGCTTTTGTACGATTGAATCGTACAAAAGCGTCTCATTTGGGACGATTTCGTCCTATTTGAATTTTTTGAAATTTGGAACGGATTCCCGAGAATTGGGGGTCGCCCCCAAGAATATGACTAGTTGTATTAAATAGAGCACATACAAATCTACAACTTGACCGTGGCTAATTAAAATCCATCGTAGCTAAAGCGAGCTACAATTAATTTAAAAAATAAAGGCAAAAACGTGTCAACTTTTTTTCCCATCGTACAAAAGTGTACTCAATAAGACGAAAACGTCCCAAATCGTGCAATAATATCTTTGAGTCTCATTCGTCCGAATCCGAAAGTACCTGACTGAATTCTCACAATCAAGTCGACTTCAATGACAGTGTAGTTGGATTTTGACTTCTTCTTCCTTTGACGTCTCAACTCACAATGCAATGCGCTGTTCTGTGGGAACAAACTCACGGAGCTGTGCAAGTGCTAATATTATATGTACAACACAACAAAACGTATATACAAAATCGATTCTGAAACGATACTTTTTTCTCTCTTTCCTTTTCTCTCAGCTCGTACATACTATGTGTATTTGGCTGTGGTTGTGGTGCATGACAAATATGTATGCTGGGTTAAACGAATGAAAACCACGTTTCTGAATTGTATACAACAGTCACAACTTTGACTCAAAGTCTTTGAGTTTGGAATGCATGGAAGTCTGAGCAAAATCAAAGGAAAAAGTTTCGGAAAATTTGGTGATGAGGATCTGTGAGTGAGAGTGTGACATCAGGCTTCAAGTGCATGTGATGGGAAACACGGGAAGCTGTGGGGGACTTTAAACTATTATATATATTATATATATTACAATTTAGATTTGAGAGAAGCCACAATGAAACATTTTAAGTTAACCTATACGCCAATTTCGGGGTGATTATTTTTGGTGCTCTTTACTGCCAAATATTTATTTGTATACATATTTACATTTTTGATTGATTTGATAGGAATAAACTCAATAAATTTCGAATAAAATGTACATATATTTAATAAAATTGAAGCAAATTCCACTTTCTCTTGGCAGAGAAAACGTAGATTTTTGGGGATTTATATTGTGAGGAGAAGAAACCTCTAAAATTCCATGTCAAAAATATACAAATCGAGCTAAAAACTACACATAAAATTACACAGTTACCAATTCGAATAAGGACAAAGTCTTATTCGAGTATGCCCACCGGATTTCCTGGATGACGGATTGCGTGGAGCCCGGGCAAGTCATGACAAACGATGGAATGAGGAAAACAAAGTACACCCCCACCCCACCACATGTCAAGAGGACAAAATGGCAGAGAGTGTCGAAAAAAAGAGACAGAGTGAGATCGTCCGGAAATTCATCCAATCCGCGGACACCACATGGAAATCCAGAGAATCGGAATATCCGGATTGAGAAAGTAAAGACCCGGATGGACGACCACAGACGACCGTACATTCCAAATGACAAGATGAATAACTCTGTACTGCTGGAGATTTCCTTGGTGATCCGGCGGATGCCGTCGTTGAAGGCGAAGTTGTCGTCGTCGCAGTCAACTCGAAGCCACATCTGCAAACACAATGAGAACAACATTTAAAAGTGAAAAAGTCATCCGTTAATCGTTGATGGGAATTTCTTCCTCTAAAACTGAACCGTAAATCCAGAATGAGTACCTATATTTAGCCATGAAATATTTGTATAGGAAACTGTATATGCAGCAGCTGTTTAGGATTTCATTGTAGACTTTGGTGTTGAGCTCCCGCTGAATATCAAACATGACATGAAACATTGCGAAAACGACTGCATAAGGCGCAAGTATGATGAGCATTATGGGCGTGAAAATCCCAGTCCAAGTCATCAAAGATGAACACAGACTGCAAAATCCGAAATGTGATGAAAATCAGCTGACTGCCGTAAAAGAATTGCCAGCATTTGAACATGATTTTCCTCCACATGGACTTTTGAGTCTCCATTTGATCCGTCAGCCGATTGAAAGTGACGGGAAACAAATTTACCTCCGATGCCGTGGAAAACATGGCGTAATTCCATTTAAAATCCAATTTGTTCGATTATTATTCACCTTTGTATTTGTACAAAAATCTTAATGGATTGAGAGGGGAAATGGCTGAAATGAGTACATAGAAGTTTTCTTGTCTTCTCGTTCAAATTCCTGCAGAAACTGATCAATTTCGGCTTTCCTTTTTCCCACGTCTGTTCAACAGTTGAACTTCAACTCCAGCTCCACAGAATTGCCTTTATAAATGGTTCGACTTTGTATTTTTTCTATATGTATAGAATTCCCCACCAATTTAACTTACTGCGTCATTCAATTCTCATTGCAACAACTTTTGGAATCAGAATTGTGATCAATGTTGAATTATTAGCGAAATGTAATTTTTCGTGAATGCACAGTGTGTTAAAGGGAGTCCCTCAGCGGTCATAAATCAAAATTCTGTGCCACAAAAATTTCGCTCCGACAT
>JAIUND010004669.1:0-11276 GCA_034699125.1 Gisinianus flammeolus
AAGCTCCATCTCTAATACTTTGACCTCCAGAACAGGTCAAACCCGGTCAAACGAAATTAAGGAAAAAAATTATAGTAAGTTTTTGAACTTAACAGACGATATAGGGGTTTTGCTGGGAAGTTGTGATGTGTGTGGACTCACTTGCAATCGGCACCCACCCCAACGCGGCTGCCCGCGCCATCTGAAATATAAACAAAGGAAAAAATATTTTTGAAATTGTTGTACATAATACACAATCATCATCATTTTTAGCTACCTCGATGCTTTCCCCCTTCAATCGTTCTTATATCCTGTCAACTCGGATGATAAATGAGTGACTTCATTTGGAGAAAAAACAGGGCGACGATGTGAGGATGCCTTTTTGGAAATTGGAAGCAAATCAAGTTGTGTGGATAAGAAAACACGCCGCATACCATTTTTCACTTTTTTTGCATATTAATATGCAGAAAAACATGGGCTATTTTATATATAGGAAAAGTAAGAAATTTGTACACAAAATTGCAAATATTTAATTTTAATTAAGTTTTAATTAAAGAAGATTTTCCGCAGGAGTGAGTGGGCAATGAACTCGCCCATAGAGGACTCACTCAAAATTCTATAATGAAAGCAGAGTTCAAGAAAATCTCTGAAATTCAACCGTTTCATTCAAACGGAGCTTACGCGCGCGCGCGAGTCGCTGTTAAGTTGTGCTTTAAATTGACATTTAAACTCGAATATCTCGACTTGTAGATACTGGTATGCGGCGGGTTTTCTTATCCACAACTTCAAATGCCAAACCAAGGCAAAACACGTTTTGCCTCCATTTTCTCCAAATCAAGACAGTAATCATTTATATCCGAGACGACAGTATACATATATTATAGACCAATTTTAGTCAGTCCAATCCTCATTGCAAGTCGTTCACGTCAAAAACAATTCTAAGTATATATATGTATTTACTAATTTTGTTTTAATTAAATCAATTCATCAAAGAAAATGAATGAACAGCCAAGTAATATACTCTTATTGTTAGTAAAACAAATGGGGCGGTGGTATATATAGTGGATATTGAGAAAGAGAAGCTGGACAATTATGTAATAATAATAAACTTCAGTGGGGACACGAGAAAAAATTAAAAGTAAGGAGAAACGAGGGAGAAATGAGCGGGATTTAATTAGACTCTGGACTATAATAATAATCCCAATTATTATTCATCATGACGTTCATAATTCAACGGACAACTGTGTGAATTAACGTGAACCGCGTCATTTTGACATTGTCATGAAAAAATGATGATGATAACGTAAATAAGAATTGCGATGAATAAATCACGCTCATTCCCGTCCTCTTATTGTTATCATAGCACTTCAAACTGTTTATAGACGACTATATATATATATACATAATAATGAAGGAGGAAAAAAACGGAGAGAGCTATTAATATATTATATTTCACAGGCTTTTCTATATTATACCCGCACATTCCCTGTGTGTATAAAATCCCGGGTGGGATTCCCCGTAAAATACGTAAAATACGTAAAATACGTAAAATACTCAAATACTCAAGACTCATAAGACGTGAAGACATGAGAGGATTGGATTGTAATTAAAATGTGATTAAAATGTAATTAAAGTGTAATTAAATGGCATATATATGTGGATATTTAATTGTGATGTCTTACGGGGAGCCATGCAGCCATGGAAGACATTCTCAAGTTTGGTTAATTTCCTTGCTTCTTTCTCTATTATATATCGTATATGTATATGTATGTGGATGTATATACAGCAGATGATTGCGGAATCCGGATCGAATGCAATTAGCTATCCAATTGGTTCTCTATAATTCTAATTGTTATTCCAATTTCCGTATCCGTTTCGGCCATCCATCATCCACAGCCAGCCACTCACAGTCACGCACACACAAACACAAATCACACACACACACACATTGTATACAGACACACACACAAACACACACACTTTAATTAGCTCGATCAATTCGATTCAAATGAGAACAACGTGTAATACGTGTGTGTGTATATTCAAATGTCATCAAATCTCAAATCTCCACACATCACACATCACAACACATTCAACTCGCTATTTTTTTATTGTCCCCACACTTGAAATGTCCCAATGTATAAATCCGCATTTGAATTCTTTTTAACGACTCTTCATTTTCCGCAGGACGAACAGCAATTTCCCCATGTATAACACGATATTTGTATATTTAAAAACTCAATGCGCAATTACGCAATTCCGCGCAATTCCTTACAAATAATTCGGCAATTATTTCTCATATATTAAAAACTGAATGCGCCATCATCATTCCCCTCTTCTATATAATATATAATATGTATTAATATTAATATTTAAAACGCGAGTAGTATAATATGTGTGTGATCGACTAATAGTCGAATTAATGGAATTAATGGAATGATGAGGATTTTTTTGAAGACACTGAAATTGAAGGCACGGAAATTGAGCAGCACCGAAAAATCAAAACACACAAGTATAGAAAAACAGAGGGAAAAAGTATGTTTAGTTATATATATAGATTATATATGGCAATCCGACAGTTGAATCTCTCGTCTCGTCTGGATGTGGGATCTCAGCAGTGTGGCAGTAGAAAGAGTGAGTTAGCAGGAAGAAGTACAGATATAAAGGAGAAAGTACAGAGGAGTACAAATCAGAGTGTATGTATTGTATAGCAACAGCAGCAGCAATCAAATCCAACTTTATACAGTAATTCACATTTCACATTTCACATTCCTCACACACATAAAACAAAATCTCTCTCTTCATTTTCATTTTCATTTTTGACTGCACTACTTCATTCTTCCACTCACTGCTGCACTGCACTGCACTCTTCTGTGTTCCTGTTTCCGTGTCTGTACTGAAAAAGTACTACTATACACAATTACTATCACACTACTACTCTTTCTCTTTCTCTCTCTCTCTCTCTTTTGCACACTTATACACAGGAGAGGACTGGAGCTATATTTGTATAGATGCGGATTTATCTCGTTAGTCTAATTACGGCGATTATGACTTTGGCTAAACTCGAATTCCCCACCGGGGGATTTCCCTATCCGAATATCTTGCCGTAGTCGTCCGCATTGCATTGTTTGCTCTCCTGCACACAGTTTCACTCACAACCGTTGCTAAGACACCACCATCACCATCACCACACACTTTCCTACATACGATACGATACGATACGATGATACGATACTATGTATATATATATATACTTTCTCTACTGTACAACCAACGAACGAACGAACCAACGATGAGGACCCAACACGACGAACGAACGAAAGAACGAACGAAAAGAAGAAGGAAAGAAAGGGGGGAGAGACACAGGCAGATAGACAACAGAACAGAACACAGCACAGCAGAACAGAACACAGCAACACACACAGTACAATACAATACAATACAGACAAACACTAGGGAAAAATCACAACCAGCGAGTGGGCCAGCAAGAGAACGAGTGAACGGGAGGCAATGACAGTCCCAGTCCCAGCACCAACACCAGCACCAGCACCAGCACCAGCAGCACTCCACATTCAACTCTCCATCTCCACCACGTACGTACTACGTATAGTCAGATATATAGTGAGAGAAGCCTATGTACATATATGGCTTTCTCCAGACTTTCTCCACTCTATATCCACCCAATGAATTCCAGTTCCAGTTCCAGCTACAGTCAGTAGAAATTCTCTATATATAGGGAGAAAGTCAGTCTGTTTTATATTCTCTATATGACTATGACTTTTGGCAGTGCTGCTGCTCCTGCTGCTGCTGCTGTCTCCTTTTCGTTTTGGTTCTGGAATTTGTGGTATAGCGGAGAGTGAGAGTGAGAGCGAGTAAATCGCAGCAGTAGTTCCTCCGATTCCACATTCTACATTCTACAATTTTCCCTACTCTATTCCTCTCATTTCTCTCTCTCTCTCTCTTTCTCTCTCTATCCTATTTAGTTCAAACTCCATTTCAAATCCTACAACTTTGTACTCACACACACATACGCCAACCGTAAAACCTCACCCAGCACAAACACAAATGTACATCTCCGCCGCATTCTCTGGTTTCTCTTTTTTTTTTTTTGAGCATTTCGCAGTTTCACATACGCAATTACGTCATTTCTCGTCATTTCCCAAGTTTAAATTAGCATTGCTCTGTCCTTTTTCCTTTTAAAATATTTCAATGGAGATTTCAACACACACACAGACAGACACACACGCACATTTCCAAATTTCTTGTATACCTTGTTACAAAATATGCTGGCTGAGAATGTGCGGAAGACAAATTAAATGATGTAGGTGGTCCAGATTACAAGATTACAAGATTCCCATATATACATACATACCACGTACGGGTTTTTAATGAGATGAAGATGAAAGACAGGTACGGGTTGTGGGGGGATTGTGAGACATTTAAAACAGGGGGTTGGGGGGGGGGTGCGGGGGTGCGGGGGTGGCAAATGAAAATATGCCACATGCGAAATATAAATCGGACGGATTTCTTCCTCTTATAATAGTTGATTTATTCGAATACAATTACCTAACACAATTACCGAATTAAAGTGGTAATTTTTTTTTAATTCGTGTTTGATGCTTGTTTAAATTAATTTCCCGGCTTTTTTTCCATTGGGTTTGTTGGATTTTGGGGGCAGTCCATTGTCAGTTGTCAGTTGGTCAGTCACATGGGAATTCTGTATTAAAAATGTTGAGATGTGTTGTGTGTGTGATAGTTGAGATTTGTGGGGGGGGGCGGTGGGGGGAGTCAAACGGTATACATTTCCATGCTACAGAGCCAGAGAGAGAGAGCGCGAGAGAGCGAGAGAAAGTATGACTTTGTATGAAAGAGAGAGAGAGAACTTTAGCTTTGGTTGGGTTGTGTTGTGTTGTATTATACTTTGTACTTTGTACTCGTATTCTGGGGAGTGTGTGAGTTTTTTTTTTATTATCGTTTTTGTTTCTATACATGAGATTTGAAATTGGATTTTGGAGGAAGCTTTAGCTTGAGCGAGCTCTTTCCATGGGATTTTGTTGTATGATATGAAATGAAATGCTCCTATACTGCTGTTGTTCCTACATTCTACATTCCATCTACTGCAACTGCTGCTACTACATATCTGCTGTATTGCTGTATTTGTATTTGCTGTAGTCCTCTACTTTGTAAACTGCAAAATAGAAACACACACACAATTTGTTAGGATTTCTGAGTTGCAAGGAGTCGAGTTGGTTCGTTGGTTCATTGGCTGGTTGGTTGGGAGTTGTGAGTTGTGAAATCCATAATCCACATATGGCGAGTCCCACTATAAATTCCAAAATAGTCATGCAGTGCAGACACACCGACAGCCAACCAGCCAGCCAACAGCACAGAGAGAAAGCATATAGAGAAAGTTATAGAGCAACGAGAGAAAGTGAGAGAGAGAGAAAGTGAGAGAGAGAGAAAGAGAGAAAGCAAGTGAATGTATGTATGTACAAACTACGAAGGCAAAGCCAAAGCCAAAGCCAGAGCCAAAGCAAAGGACCAAAACCAAAAGCAAATGGAATAGGAATTTCCCCAGTGCTATATATACTGCAACTATGTACTTCATACTGCTGCTGCTGTTGCTCTTACACTTACTCTCGCACTCGCACTCGTTTCATTCTGATGGCCCACCACCACACTCCAACTCTCTCTCTCTCTCTCTCTCTTTCTCTCTCTCTCTCTTTCTCTCTCTCTCTGTCTGTCTGTCGTTCTGCGACCACTGCAATGCTGCTGCTACTGCTGCTGTTCCTTCCTCGAATGACGGACACAGAAAAACGGAGAAGGGGAAAAGCATGAAGAGTAATGAGAGAATTCCAGTTCCATCGTTCGTTTCGTTTCGTTTTCCTTCCATCGTCATTCCATTCAAATGAGTAGCGTTACACAGTGTACAGTAAAGTATAGAGAGAAAATCAAAAACTCGAGTCACATCACATCACATTCACATCAGTCTGAAATCTACAATCTCTGTCTTTCTCTCTCTCTCTCTCTCTGTACTTATTATGCTCCCGCCAGTACCGAAACCAAAACCAAAACCAAAACCAGATATTCATAGTGAAAGAGAAATCTTTTTTGGCTTTTTTTGCCTGTGTGCTTGCTTTACTTTGCTTTGCTTTCTTTTTTTTCCTTCTTCTTCTTCATTTTTATGCCAATCCATAAAATAAAATGAGATAAAATGAATAAAGGAGATTCTATTTTGATTTATTTTTTATCAAGAGAGAAAGTCCTCGACCTCCGGCGTTGCGTTCCTCCAGCCCCTATTTTGTACTTGTGTGTATGTCTCTGTGTGTGTAAAAATATACGGGCAATATTTTCACTGTACATTTTTACTACTCTTCCCCCCTCCCCCGCCCCCTTTTCATTTCCATTTCCATTTCCATTTTGATGTGAGGAGTCAGTTTCCATGTTACATACATGCAAATGGACGTGAGGATACAAACCACACGCCGTCTTCTATTTGGTCGTCGTGTTCTTTCTTTTTCTTGTTGTTATTGTTGCTGTTGTTGTGAGTGGGAACTGTGCACAAAACTTGAAATGACAAAGAGAGAAACTTGTCAGGAGTTGAGCCAACTTTGAGCCGTTCGTTCGTTCGTGGGGAAAGTCAAGTTCATGTCCGGCGGACAGGGGAAATCCTTTGTCTATATATTTATTTGGATTTGGATGCGGATGCTGGGGAGTTCAACTTTCAACTAAATGTACAAGGGAAAATGTCAATAAAAAAGGGGAAATGTGCGGATTTTAATTGTGTACAATATTTGCATTTTGTATTTTGGATTTGGATTTAATTGAAATGATTTGCAATTCCTATATTTATATCGTCCATCGTCCATCAAATGTGTGGTAATGTAATAAAGTGGCGGGAGTCTTTTTTGGAGGGGGGATTTTAAATGAGGATTTTGATTTAATATGTGTAAATGCCTTGGAGTGTCTTTGTCTGTGCATGTGTGTGTGTGGTAGAGTTACATATTCCGATTCCGACGACTCCTCATGGGAAAGCCCACAGGATCTTCATCTTTTCCTCCTCCTCATCATTATTTTTATGGGGGGATCTTGGCTGTTGGCTGTTGGCTCTGCCGTCATAACTTTTTACGGTCTCTCCACCATTTCCTATATATGTATATATACATATATATTATTTTTCCCCATTCCCATTCCCTCTTTTCACTGCATATTTCTATATATACTTCTCTCTCTCTATATATAGTTTTGCAGTTTGCAGTTTGCGGTTTGAGGTTTGCGGTTTGCAGGGAGGACGATCGATGCAGGAATTATGATTATGATAATGATAATTGGGACTTGTATTATGAAAATCCATTGAATTTGTAATGGGGAATGAGAGAGAGAGAGAGAATGCATAATACATATTCACTGACAATGAGAGCGCGCAGTGCACGGAAGATAATTGAGATTGATCATCATTGTAAATTAACTACAGATTTTCCATAATCGTAAACAAAAATGAACAATGAGCAATGAAAAATGAATGGACTGGACACACAGATTATTCCGTTTGCGTATGTGTGTGTTCAACTTTTTACGTGGCTTCTCGAACTCGAATTTCCTTAATATACTTTGGTATTTTTTAGTGGAAAAGGACGATGGATTTTGATTTGGATTTGGAAATTCGAAATTGGAAATTGTGGATACACACAGTAAAATGCAGGAATTAATGAACGAACTTTAGTTTTTAGGGAGCGAAGCTCCCCTTATTCTATTGGGTTGTCTATCCGTCCGTCCGTCTGTCTGTCCGTCCGTCTGTCCTTGTCACGATAACTCTCGAAAGAGATGACCGATTCACATACGGTCCTTTTCATTGTCATTGTCATTGTTGCAGTCAGGTACCTATTGATTTTGGTGACCCTGGGGTCACCGGGAGCCGAGATACCCGCATTTGAGCCCCCTGGCTTAGGGGTTAAGTTTGCTGACTTGTAGGGGTGAGGTCCTAGGTTCAAATCCCAGTAAGGGCAAAGTGATTTTCACAATTTTTTTTACTTTTTCGGGGTACAAAATTTTGGATAATCATATTGTGTGACTTAAATATCCGAAAAAACCGAATTCGGAGTTTACCCGGGTATCAAAGGGATTTTCGAGAAAAACACAAGGGGGTGGAAGGAAGGTGATTGCAGTCCCATGAACGGAGCACCCGGAGGGAGTGCGGAGGGAGGGTGCTTCGCTACCCGACCGGAGCGCTCCCTCCGGGTGCGTAGTGAAATGGGGCGCAATCACGACTGACGTTTGAATGTGCAGACAAACAGACAGACACTTAAAGTTTTAAAGAAAGGCTTCGCTCCCTTTTGAGGTACTCCTGTACCAATTTTTATTTAAATATTACGTGTGGACAGTGCACTCAAATGAAATGTATTACTGGAAATTCTGCATTTACAAACGTACGTTCGTTACTATAGTCAAATTGTGTGTATAAAATTGTGTATGTAATTTGAGTCAATGTACATACATTTATTTATATAGGTATATGAAAATTCAAAGGATTTTTGTGTTTTGTGTTTTGTGTGCTGTGATTTGATTATTTGGCTTGCTCAACTCGTCCTCGTCGGAAAATGGCATCCAGAACATTGTTGGCGATGGTCCGGACGTTCTCATTGCGAGTGAATGAGAATGAGCCCCGAAGAATTTCCTCCAAACGCCCATGTCGGACTCCATCCAGAATCGCTGTGACCCCCTGATTAATCCGATCAATTCTGGAAAGGGGTGCTGTTGTTTTTGTAGGACTACTCTCATTATTATCCGGGAGACCACCCGCGAACAAATCCAAGTCACTTGAATTTGAATTTGAATTACTAAAGAAATCACTTCCATTTAGACTATTCATCCAGTCCTGTTGCTGTTGAATTTTCGCCTCGATTTCCTTGGCATAGGAAAAAGTGGACTCAGCACTCGTGTTATTCACATTTGAATTTGAATTTGTCTGCTGTGATCCCGCCCAATTCCCACCACCCTGTCGGTTTAGTAGTTGGTTGAAAAAGCGCCGTAATACCGGCGCCCCAGAAATCTCCTACCAAAAAACAATTAAAGTCCACAAAATCCAAAATTAAAAACAAAAAAAAGTATTTCAAATCTCCCGCGTCCACATTCTGTCACAAACGTATAAATCAAAAATGCCTCTATTATTTTTTCATTCTTATATATATTTTTACCGTCACGGAGAAAACAGCCAAAACAAGTCCGACACACACTAAAATATTGGCTTTCATTATGGGAAATGTCAAGTGTGTGTGACCACAACTGAATTTTGTATGAGGAAAGGCGCGAGATTTCAAAATCAAAAATCAACTGAATTGAAAACAAAAATGGGGAAAAAATCAAAAAAGAGGAAGGAGATGGATCGCGTGTATGGAAAGATGTATATAATATATATTAGGGATGATCGTCTGCAGAGTTGTCTGAAATATATTATAATACTGTGAGATCACAATGCAAAAACTGGAGGCTGTGTGGAAACCTGTGTGTGGAAAAATGACAATTAGGAAAACGTTGGGAATTCGCATCATGACGTGTAATGTAATTAATTTCAATAGCCACTTCACCAGTTTTTTTTCATCCCCACAGCACACACACATCTGCAAGTTTTTTTCCTCAGACTCAATACAATTGAAAGAATTTTATGCGGTTCTAAGAATCTCAAACTGAGGCGTCACAGTTCAACTTGAACTTGTTTTGTTGTCTTTTTGCTGTTTGGTCTTCCCTTTGTTCGTCTCTTATATTGTCTTCGTCTTTGTCTTCTCATTTTCCTTACGTAAACAAATCTCGTTGGAATTTGTATACGATACTGTCCATCCGTATAAAAATAATTTTTGACTTGATTTGGAGTTGGCGCGCGCGGGCGAGGGTGTGATGTCCTTGGAATTTGGAAGCGAAATCAAGGTGAACAGCTTTTTTGGTTCCAAATTCCAAGGACATCACATCTTTGCCCGCGCGCCAACTCCAAATCAAGTCAAAAATTATTTTTATACGGATGGACAGTACATACATGTAAAGGAATGAACATATGAAAATCCAGTCGACTCATTTTAATTCCAATAAATCCAGTCGACCAAAGAGTAAAATGACTAAAGAAATTCTCGTCGGAGCAGACGATAAACATGAATATAAACTCTCAACTTTTGATGTAAAATATATGTATAAAAGCAATTGGATTTTTAGTTACAATATTTATTGATTCTTAATATATACCTGCAATAACTGCGATCGTCAAAAGTGCCTAATGCAGTATGTACGTAGATGTTATAGACACATACAGAAATACAGGGAAAAGTCCTGCGACCTTCACGAAAAGTTGATTTCTCGCTCTCGCTCTTCACACACATGAACACGTTTTCTTTGGCGGATATATATTATTCGCACAATCCTATAAATTCAATGTATTGTAAACACACAGATGTGCAAATGCAGTTAAAATCTGTGGATTTCATCTCAACAACTTTTGAATTTCGATATATTGAATTGCACACACGGAAAATAAAAAAAATTGTTGGGATTTAAATTGAATCGGGATGATTGGTTTGGTTGATTTTATTACTCCATTTTATTACTCCCGCTATATATATAATAAACTGCATGATGACGATCAGATACGTCACGATCTGAATGGCAATCTGCGCAAATACAAATACAAATAAAAATAAAAATGTCGATTCAAAAATCTTAAATAGTAATTAGCTTCAAAAATGTTTAATGACAATCAATTTTTGTTCAACAAAAAAAAAATTGGTCTAAATCGGTGTCTCATGACGTTTATATTATGTATTACATGGATCAATATATAGTCGTTTGTTCATGAGGACGTAATTAATTTCACCCATGAAACAAAAAATATTCCGGACTTTTTGTACTCGTTTTGTTTGGCGTTTATATATGTTCAATGCGAATGTATATACAATTAATTAATTGACTCTGCTAAATTCTACTTGCACAAGGCGGAGTTGTTCAAATATTAAACGACCGTCTATTAGTTTCCTTTATTAAGAATTTAATTTATATTAATGTGTTTATTTAGTTTTTATTTTCGCTCAAACAAATTGAAGAAATTGGATTGTACAATATTTTTTAATGTTTGATGGGAAAAGAAGACGCCAATGGGAATTTGCGAGAGTTTTTCATTTGGAAGTCCGCAGTTAATTGTGTTCAGACTCTGAACTTCAGAGGAGAAGAAATATTATGAAGAAAGAGGCGGGTTTGGGATAATGTGAAATTGCGTTCAACCAGTAGCGGGGACTTTTGAATCCTCAGCATCGTCATTG
>JAIUND010004670.1:0-11274 GCA_034699125.1 Gisinianus flammeolus
TACGTGACTGTTAATTTCCCTTCCTATAATCAAACCAATCCATTTCTTCTGCTTTCCAAGCCTACGTGGCCAGAATGGCGTAAAAAGTTTTTGTTTTTGTTAAAAATGTAAAAAACGTTAGTGGTCATTTTTACCCTGCTCTCCTCTACATAAATAATTTTCATATCATGTTTCTGCCTTTGAAATAAAATAATTTGCACAGTGATATTTAGTATGCGTCGTTGGGGGAAATCATAAAACGGAGATTTAAATTATACGTACGTGCTGAAGGTTTCTTGTTGTTTTAATTTTGAGTCAATTGACGGTCATGATAATCCGGACACTTAGGGACCATCCATAAATCACGTGATGGAATTTTGGCCTATTTGGCCCCCACCCCCCTCCTTGTCGTAGTTTGTGACTTTTGCTGCCTCCCCCCTCCCCTATATCACGTGATGTTAAGAAAATTCAATTTTATCTAGTGCAAAGTCAATATTTTCAAAGAAATTTATTTGTTTTAAAATTCGTCAGTGAACTCGCATTGCATCCAAAGTCATTTTACTGCTAGTATGTATAGAGGAGGACGGGGTAAAAATGACTACGGGATAAAAATGACCCCCGACGTTTTTTAGACTTTTAACCAAAACAAAAACTTTTTACCTCTTTCTGGCCACATAGGCTTGGAAAGCAGGAGAAATGGATTAGTTTGATTCTAGGAAAGAAAGCGTATATAGTCATATGTAGACAAAATCTATTTACGTTCAAAATCGAACTACCTGAAAATGGTCGTAAGATTATCCAAACGCATTTTCCGAGTCGATTTGTAGCCGTCGTGTAAAGTGTAGAGTAATAACTTCTCATTTTTAATTGTTGTGTGTGAATTTATTGTTGCAAATATTAAAAATTGTCTGTTAAATTGCCTTTAAATTGCACAATTACACGTTTTTTATCTGCGGTCTTCATGTTGTGTACTGTTGGGGTAAAGATGACCCTTTTGATGCGGTAAAAATGGCTAGCGCTTTAAAGTTAAATAACAATTAAACTACTGAATATAATGTATTGACGTCCACATGCTTTTCGACGCTTGGACCAGTCTAAATCAGATTTGGATGGTAGTTTCATGAACAAAGGTCAAATTGATAGTGTTTGAGTGACTTTTGACTTTTGACAAATAATTGCAAGAATAGAACTTGCAAACAGTGATTCGCTTGTGTGTTCACCCAAACACTCTTTCAAACATCATATTTTTTGGTTCAATAATTTTTTTGGCCAACTAAGACTTTTATTTGCTTGTCATTGCACCAAATAAGCTTGCACAAAATCATGGAACACTCGAACCAAATGAAACACTTTTTCACGAAGGTAGTCATTTTTACCCCAAGCCTCCTTTTTTAGACCCTTTTTTAAAAGTTAAATATCTACTAGAATAAATTAAAAATTGAATTCAAAGTAAATGAGGCGTCGAGAGAAAATGAGTCAAAATTTCATTTGACGCATTCACAATCCCAATCCGTTCATTACAAATTGCGTAAGTGCGAAAAAACTTTGGTAGTCACTTTTACCCCACGCTCCTGTATACTTATGTGTGAAAAAAGATTTAACGCACAGGATGAGAAACCTGAAAAAGGCAACTTTTTGGACATCACATGATGGGCGCTTGTACCCCCTCCTCCCCCCTTGTCATATTTTGTCATATCTGGCTTGCTCCCCCCTCCCCCCTGAGCCATCACGTGATTTATGGATGGCCCCTTATACTGAATCCTTTCTCTTTAATTTATTTATCGGGTTGCCAAATGCTGGATTTCTTTGAGCAAAGCTACAAAGATTTTGTAGTTCCGTTACATTTTCCGATGATTATTGCGCCATTTCCACACGCCATTCGTATATAATTCCAAGGGAATTTGCACTTCTAATATATGAAGTATGTGAAGTAAATCGTTTATTGTGTTTCATTTGAGTTTTTAAAGCGGAGGAGTGACGAGTCGTTCGTTCGAGTTCAACAGCGGATTTTTCGTGAGTTTGAAACGCATCCGAAATTCTTCGATTTTGTGTTTGCCAATGATTTCTCGGTGTGACTCCTCAAACAGGGTTACCTGATTTCGAGCATTCTCGGCGGATTATCATTCATTGGAATCTTCCATCAAAATCCCTAATTTTTCATTTTGTAGGCATGTATATGACGATTGTCTTCATTTCCGTGTTTCAGCGGGTTTTTGGCTTCCACATGTGAGGGAAAGGCGAGGAGTTTCGAGAGGTCATCGATCGAGTTGACATCAACTTGTATGCGAGGTTGATGGCGATGAACGCGGGTGGATTTTACACGGTGCACCCGTAACACGTCAAAATACCGACTCAAAAATACCGAATGCCAAAATACCGAATCAAAAATACCGAATGCGAAAATACCGACCCGGTAAAAATACCGACCCGACAAAAATACCGATACCAAAAATACCGAAACCAAAAATACCGAATCAAAAATACCGAATCAAAAATACCGAATGCGAAAATACCGAATCAAAAATACCGAATGCGAAAATACCAAAACCAAAAATACCGAATGCAAAAATACCAAAACCAAAAATACCGAATGCGAAAATACCAATAACAAGAGAAAATCCAAATGACAAAGAAATTGATGATGATGCTCTTCAGTTAATATTAAATAAATGCAATAGTATGCAATCAAATAATACGTGTATAGAAAATTGTACTCAAAATTACATGAATGTGCAGCAAAATAAATGTAAATTGACGAGCCAGTCAATTACAAATTGCAAATGATGAAATGTGCAGATTTCTCTCACTTTCTCTGAGAATCGCGAAGTTTTCCTTGGCAAAAGTGAGATTTGGAATCCGCAAAAATTGGCTAGGGAAAAATACCTCATATTGATGGCTTTCCAGTGTTGTATAATTATGGTGTTTTCAATAGTGATAAGTAGTGCTAGTGAAATCACTGAATTGCTATATATAGTGACATTATTACCGCGCTAGTGAAGTCACTGTAGTGAAACAATAATTACCAATTACGCCAATCTTTTCTTATGCATTTTCCTGTTTAATCATTAATTTGACTAAATTTGACATTGAATAACCTCATTCTTTTCCCCGAAATTCATTCTATGTATGTAAATGCAGTAGTGAATCCTCTAGAACGAGCTGAAAATTGACCAGGAGGAAAACGAAAAGGAAAACGAATGAAAAGGAAATGGGAAGAATTGAACGTGAGAAACTTGAAAAAGTTGGTCAGGAGCAACAGGATTTCGTTTTATTGTTTGCCGTCGAAAAAAGTCCTTTCTATTGAGTATTTTATATTGTTGTTGTTGTTGTTGTATTTTGAGTTCACATTTTCATAATAAAACAAAACGGAAAATTGAACTAAATTTTCCATCGCATTTTCCAATGCGATGATGATTGGGCATCTTTCTTTGTTCAGAATTTTCATTTCCATTTGGGCTCTGAACAATACTGCAAACGTCAATTTAAAATGACATTTTAAGTAGTACGTATTACTTAATCTAATTATTTATTTCGCAACCCTACTAAAAAAGTTTTTAAATACCTTCGATTGCCTGTTTAACTTCCTCCAATAATTTAAACAGCGTAAACTCAATTGGTTTATTATTTATCGGATTGTCAGACGCTGAATTTCATGAACGCGAGAATTCTTTGTGGTTTTGTGATTACATTTTCCGGTTTTTATTGTGACAGTTTGACGCCGCTCATTTAAATCTATATGAGAGTTACGGGTTCGCTCGAATACAGTTGGAGTGAAACTTCCCTTCTGTGACAAAATAACGCAAAAACGACAAAATAATTTGATTTGACTTACACCGTGCAATCCGTTCGATTTTCGTGGATTTTGTTGTCAAACAAATTGTTGTGCTTGTATATATAATATATACGATTGTGCATGTCATTTAATAAACGCATTCAAGTCATTTGAGTAAAATGGTAAACGCAGATGAAGAAACAGCACAATCTGCAATAAAGTTGTATATAGTTGTCGCTTTTAAATATTCTTGTTCTTTTGTTGGTTGAGTTGTAAATAAGGAAATAAAGCAAAATAGTACCTACAATGAAACTTCCAATTTAGTCTAATTTATTTTGCTGTGGATACAAATAATTTTCATTGAAGGTATTGAATTGTCGTAATTAAAATACCTCCCTGTCTAAAAATGATTCATCAGATTAAATATTAATGCCTAATGAATTTTCTATTCAATTTTTAAGCACACCGTTTGAATATTGAATATTCAAGTCTATATTTAAGACTGCCGACTGTCCAGCTTATTGAGATTCTCAGGCTATAGGGAGCGTATGCGTTCATCGTCGTTCAAATAATATTTTACTTAAATTAAAGTCGTAAATGGGGCGACTGAATAAAAGAAGTATAAATAAAGTCCTTCCCATCAGGCAATTAGTTTTCGATGTTCGGTTCCAAAGTACAAAACATTCTCGTGGGATTGTTTAGCCATCCCATCCCGAGTTCGGGATGGGATGGCTGAATCAGGCTGAAAGCGACGGGGCTTTTATATTTTAGTTGTCATTTAAAAAAAATGACTAGGTAAAAGTGAGGGGCGAGAACGGGATTTAGTCCGATTAACAGTCTTCAATATGAAGCTGAGCCGATTCCGGGCAAATTGATTCATCTTGAAAACGAATATTTATATAGAGGAAAATAGTTAGCTACAGCGTTCTGTCGAGAGAAACAAGTGATGAGGCGGATTTAGTAGGCAATCTGTGTAGTCGATGGAATTCGTTAATTGTAAGTACTTGAGTTTCGGAACTGTTGCATATTGTTAATTGCTTGCGCATTTAAAATATAATAGCAAGTTGTGTCAGGTCAGGTCAAGACTTTTAAGTAGAAGTAGGAGAACCGGGAATGAAAAACAAATGGAATTTGTTGCCTGAATACGCAAAAAAACACTATTTGGGGGTCGCTGGAAGCGACGGGTTTTATTACTTGTAATATATATATACGGTCTACATATTTTTACATTCTTCTTGTCTGTATACACTTATATATGTTTAGGTAGAAAGTTTCGCCTATATATAATAAACCCAAACGTGACACCGGACGCTGCGGACACATTTATGCAATAATGGAATTGAAAATTTCAACATGAGTGCTATATAAAAAAAAGAAAAAGAGAAAGGTGAAGGCAATTTTTAATGATGAGCGGAAACGGTCCAGAGTTTTAATCCCAATTGCTATATAAGTATATATATATGATAATATCATATTATATGAGGTTCTCCGCCAGAATATAGGGACCATTTATGTACAACCACTTTTCTGCATATTTATGGAAAACAGAAGATGGAGAATATTTTAGGACAAGTTCAAACTTTCCCAGCCTGAAGGATGAAAACATTGGGAATTCCAGGGATTGCTCTTTTGAGGAAATGATGATGGAAAGGATGGAAGGGAAAGGCGTTGCAGTCCTCCTCAATTCATTGGCTGATGAGAAACTCCACACGCGTCCGTTCGCTGTCTCTCGGTGCACGGGAAATTCCTGGAGAATGGAGAATTGGATGCGGCGCAGAATACTCCGCTCGGTTTGAGTGTCCTTCTCAAAAATGTCGAGCTCCACATGGAATCATCCAATACGAAATCCTGGATCAAGTCAAAGAAAAAGAGTACATTTGGAGGGCAGTGTCTGAGGGATGCGGTGTGGCGTCGCGTCGTAAAAAGGAAATCGTAAATATTTTGGTGGGAATTTTTAAAATTCCAAATTAAAATAACCAACGAATTTAAAAATTCCCACGGAAATATTTACGATTTCCTTTTTACGGCGGCTTTACCAAACTCTATAATAAAAATGTGACGTCATTAAATCCACACACCTCTGTGTGATTTCCCTCTTGCGCGTCCCGTCATTTTCCTGCGTGTTGATGATTCAGATTTCAAAAGTCACGGGGCGGTGGGAGAATGAGGAAAAATGAGTAAAGAATTCTTGTAATGAAATAATCGGGGGGATTTCAAAAACCTTTTCTTTTTTTTTTAGAAAAAGTCGGCTTTATTCAGAAATTTTCAGAGAAAATATATGCACGTACGCGCTGTGAGGAATGGAATTAAGTTTAAGGATTGGGGGTGGGGGTGGAGGAATGGGGGTGTCGATGGGTGAGGAGGATGTGATGGGGTTGAGGGGAGTACGCAATTCGAACTGAAGCAATGGTGGAGGGTCGGACTGCGCCTGGATCCACCGACACTGTGAATCTCTGGAAAATACTCGTCGTGAACATCAACAATTGATCCTTGGCCACTTGCTCCCCTATATACAAAAACCAACAACAAAATTAGGCAAGACAAGGAGAAAGCACAAAAGTTTGAAAAATAAAATAGCGGGAATTTCTAATTTCTAATTTCGAATTTCGAATTTCCCTCGTCGATTGTTTGATTTTTGTCGTACCTGGACAAGCGCGCTTCCCGACGCTGAACGCCACAAAAGCATCATGTTTGACCAGAGTCCGGCCATCGGAAGTGAGGAATCGCTCGGGGCGGAATACATTTGGATCTCCCCATGTTTTGGGGCAATGATGGATGCCGTAGACATTGCCCACGATGAGGGTGTCCTTGGGCACGTCAAACCCACCAAAGGTCACGTCCTCCAATGTCCCATGAGGCAGGCCAATCGGGAGGACCGGGCATTTTCGGAGCGTCTCGTAAATCACCGCCTCCGTGTACACCAAACTGTATATATACAAAAATAATAGCGGGAAAACAAAGAGTCAGCACAACAACAACAACAAAAACAAGCAATCAGTTCAAATTTCAAATTTCAAATTTCGAATCTCGCGGTGGGGGATTTTTTTTTTGAAATGTGTGTGTGTGGGGGCTTTTTTTTATTTATTTTTATGTTTGAATTACTTGGGTCGATCACTCAAATTCGGGAATCGGTCACCGAGGACTTCATCAATTTCATCTTGAACTCGCTTTTGAATGTCCGGTTGGAGGGACAAATGAAGGAGGAGCCAACAGATGGTGGTGGACGTCGTATCCGTCGCGCCCAGGAAAAGATCTGATAGAATTGCTGCCAAATTTCCATCTACACAAACAAAAAAACCAAATTCCCATCTATACAAAAAAAACCAAAGGGAAACGGGAAAGGAAAAATAAATTAAGAAAAATGATTTGACATCCACAAAGGAATTTCTTTTGGAGGGGATTTTAAAAAATGTTGATAAAATTGTTTTGTTTTTTGATTTTTTGGTGGTATACATCCAGTTTCGCCGTGGAAATAAGAATCCGTCTGATTTTTCTCGGTCGTCTCATGGATTTTTTTGAGGGCCACATCCGTGAAATCCCGGGAATCTCCTTCCATCCATTTGACTCGTCGGCCTTGAACAAAGTCCCGGAAGAATTCATAACTCAATTTCATGTCCGTGAGGAGAGTTTTGGCGATTGGATTGAGAAAGGCAATCCATTCGGGCATCCTCGGGAACGCCACGTCCAAAAACAAGAGCGGCGACTCTGAAAAACTATAAATACACGCGTTTTCATTTTTATTTGACAAGTCAGTTTTCTCCCCAGGGAATTTCCAATTTACAATCGACTTTGTTCATTTTGTTTGTTGTGTTGTGTGGTTCACCCCAAAATGGTGTCCACGACGGCCTTGGCTCGTTTGTCATCCAGTTGGAATTTCTCTCCGGCAATGATTTGCCAGACGACGTTCACGACGGGGATATTGAAGAGTCCATGAGTGGAGAAGGGCACGCCCACTTTCTCATCCAATACGGCAATCAGATCCCGCGCTTCTTCATCCAACGAGGACTCAAAGGATTTGGAGCCAAGTCCACAATCCTTCAAATGTTTGAGCGTGAAACGACGAAGTTCTTTCCATTGGTCCCCGGATTCGACGGCAAAGCCTGAAAACACCAATGAAAATGAATTACTCAGGACAAAATCTATATGGCTGGACAATTCAAAGACGAGTGACGAGTGACCGGAAGTGTGAGGACAAATGTGAGGGAAGATATATATAAATGAAGTCACACACACCTTCCGCTTTGCCCTGATGAAGTTTTCGGCCCGTGTCCCGCGGTTCCCGTGCACTCACAGCAAGCTGACCAAATGCCTCCCTCAACACGCCCGCATCCAATATCTGAATTGACCTATACGCAAAGAAAAAACCATCATCATCATCATCAAAACAAATCCTTTGGTCATTGGACCAAAATGTGTTTTGATTCAAATTGAAATATTTTATATATATCGTCGTCTAACATGCAAAACCTCGCAACTTCTTTTGGCCCTGTACGATGGATTTGGTTCTGCACATATAAGAGTTTATATAAGGACGCGCTGATAAATTCACCGTCCGGGGCCAAAAAAAGTTACAAGGTTTTGTATGTTAGACGACGATATGTACGATATATATATCGTCTGTTAAGTTAAAAAAAGGTCGATAATAGTTTGGCCCCCGACGCATCATATGCGTATGCACACAATGTGTATTCACCTTCTGGGGCCAAATGATTATCGTCCTTTTTTGAACTTAACAGACGATATATAAGATGAGGAAGACAAATCTGCTTACTGTTTCCAACCCAAATTGAAAGCTATGACATTGCCATAAATCCCTTTGAGGCGGACACACTCTGGCCAGAAATCCATAAAGATATGTGGCGTGATTGTTGGCATATTCCCCAAAATCCCCCAACATTTCGGCCCTTCTCCCCCCAAAAAAAATACACCACAAAAACAAAGGTAAAAACAAACACACAAAAGAACATTGTAATTAATTATATAGGGATTAAGTTCTATAAAAATAAAACTAACCGGGTGGGTAGTTTTTGGGTCGTCGGGGACTCCATGCTAAAATCCCCAAAATGAGGAGTCCAAGTCCACAAACTATCGAGTAAGTCACAGGCGGAGACAGGGCAGACATCGCGCCGACTGGACTCCACATTGTCAATTCCTCAATTCCTCAATTGGTCAATTGTCAACGCGGATGATAAAATGAAAATGTGATGACGATGATTTCAATGTGAGTTTTACGCGCACTTTTTGGACCTGTTTGTGTGTGTGGATTATTTGGAATTTGGAATTTGGAATTAAATTTTTGAAGTGTGTGTGTGTGTGTGCATGGAATCACATGCAGAGCTCTTGCCTTTTTTCTATTATCTATATATATTATTTGTTATATTTGCATGTCTTCTCGTCGGCGGGCCACAGGAGCACTATAGCAAATTGATATTGAAATTGATATTGAAATGACGGAATCTGTGTGGCGTCTGTGTCCTTTTCTTCCCTTGATTTTCCTTTTCCTGTGTGCCTTGTGCAATCCACGTAATAATTAACAAAATACGTGATGTCCTCGTGTGTGAATTTTTTTGTTGGCGCTCCTTTTGTTGTTGGCAAATCTGTATTCTGTAGTCTGTATTCTGTGTGATGTATACACTTAATTTGTACAACAATGTACCTATATACATGATGTACATTGGCTTCATTGGTTTGGTTTGGTTTGGCAATGGCTATATAGAATATAGAATATAGATATCAATATGATTGAGAATTCCCTCATTCCTTTTCATTCCCTCACACACACATCATCACTCGTGTGCAAATCGTCACAGGCTCACAGGGTCAAAAAAACCAGTTTGAAGTTTGAGTAATAGTATATATGTGTATATATAGCTGTATATGTGTCCTGTGTGCCGTCTGCCTCTCGTGCTGTATATATTATATATACAGCGAGAGAGGAAAGATCAAGAACGAAAACTAAAAGAGCTTCAAAATGTTCAATGTCAACAGATACAAGTATATATATATATACGAGTAATGAAACGCATGTAATATATATATATAGCTTCAAGCTCTGTGTCTCTTAAATTGTATCCCAACTCCAACTCCAACTCCAATTACACAATTACGTATGTATATACTCGTCAGTCGTCATTCACACCAGCATGCATGCACATACACACAGACTCATTACCGTTATTTAATAACCTTCACCTTATATGAATGTGGATGTGTGGACAAAGCCTATACAATCTATACAATTCGTGTGAGCTTCTCAATTCTCAACAAAGAGCCTGCAATTTCCTCTCTCTCTCTCTTTCTTTCGTATTGGCATTTCTGCGGTGTGGGAAACAAAAACCCGAGGAATCCGAATCATCCCAAGGGGAAATCTGAGGAATCCAAATTCGAAATCCCGAATTCAATGGACTGGAATTCAATCGGCAATCATTGATTATATATAATCCTTTCAATAGTCTATAGGCAGGCATGACTATATATTCAATTTGAATTGTTTACTTGACATGGCAAAAGTGAAATGAGACGACAAATTCAAATGACATTGGACATTATAGTGACGAGTGTCTCTCTTTTGTGTACACATTTTTACATTTTACAGACACAGTGGATGAGCATTCGGTCTCTGAGCAATTACCAATTGCACTTTTATTCTGCGTTTTTTTTTCGACTTTTGATTTATAGTCTTTTATTGCTTCATATTACACAAGGTATTATGTTTTCCAAGTGGAGACTCTTTCTCAGCTGAGTGCTCTGAGAGCCTTGACTTGATACACGACTTTCACAGGACCCAGGTTCTCATCCTAGGTTGTATCCTATGTCCGTATACCAAGTCAAGGGCCTGAAGCCGTACAAACACCGAGCCACTTCAGGTCTCGCCAATCAGCCTGGAATCGAACCTCGGACAAACGATCGTTAGACCGCCGTCCTAACCCCTACACCAGACTGACTTTGCATATCCATTTCAATTAGACTAATCTGACGACTAAATTATACTAAATATAACAATTTAAATGGGTTGTCATTTTCGCTCAAGTATTTTTAATAGAAACTCAAGTATTTTCACTGCATTTTCCAGTAAAAATAATTCCACCCAAGTATTTTATATAAACACCAGTAAATATAATTCTTGTGCAGTATTATACTCGGACCTCCAGTATTCATAGCAAAATTCCAGTATTTAATTTAAGTTCAAGTAAATATATTTCTCATCCAGTGATAAAAATGGAGCTCAAGCAGAAATTTTTAATCCACAGTTAAATTTGTATACTTCCTTACTGTATACACTCTAAGAAATTCGGAATCCTAATTGTCCACTTTGTCTGTATTCCTTTGTATGTATAGGGGAACTGCGGGTAAAAATGTACCACTCATCCATATTGCGGGGCCCTATGTTAGAGATACGGGCCCCGCAATATGTAAAGGTGGTACATTTTTACCAGCAGTTCCCCTATCCCCCATTCACGTAATGTATAAGCTTTTGAATTAGGATTACATTACGATTGACAAAAAACGGAATCCCACAGATT
>JAIUND010004671.1:0-11273 GCA_034699125.1 Gisinianus flammeolus
AAAAATATCTAGAATTAAATTTTAAGCATGCAGACGGAGGCGGAAAAGTTTGAAAATTTTTTCCAAAGAAATCCCATTATATCTAGTTTATATTTTCGATAATCGATAACGATATCATTCCCAAATATCCACAGTATCGATATCGACAAAAAAGCCATATATCGACAATATCGACATGGAGGCACTAATATGTATACATTTTCCCCGTGAGGCGGACGGCGACAGCTTTGATGTTGATGGACATGATGGGATTTGGACCAACAAATTCAAAATTCAAACACGGGGAAAATTGTTGGCGATATGAAAATGATGCAAAATTCTCGGTTTACTCTGTAATTTAATTATGAAAAAAACTCTCAAAACCAAGAGCGTTTCTATATTCGTTCGATGAACCGGGAAAGGAACTATTTACCCGTGTGCTCAAACACACTTAACTCGTCTTCTGCTTGTTCCAACTGAAATTAAATAGAAATGACTGATGTTTTTATTGGGAAATCATAGGAAACAAAGATGTTGTCTGTTAAGTTCCCAAACGAACTATAACGATTTTCCTTAATTTGCGGAAATGCGACGACTGCGTCCGTCTTTGTGCGGGTAAAATTGTGAGAAAATTCAGGGTGACAGAAAAGGTCATGGCAGACAATGATGTCGCAGGACCCAACGCTCCATCTCCAGCCATTTGACCTTTGCAGCAGGTCAACGAAATTAAGTAACATAATTATAGTTCCTTTGTGAACTTAACAGACGATATGTATAACATGCGTGAAGAATTGCGTGCATCAATTGTATGCAATTTTAGGTGTGTATTTTGAAAATATATAATACAGTTTGCACACTTTGAAACGGACGATTTTCTCCAAAGTGGACTACAAAAAGATGCCTACAAAATGTACACATAAATTCATTCAACGAAAACGAAAACTGAAAGAATAACTCCTACAATTTTGACAACAGGTGCGCGCTCGTCATTCATGTGTGATGGATTTTGATTATTTTGGTCATTTGGGAAACGAGAATAGAATCAAAAGTCGAACGATTTGCTTGAGCATGAAATCCACAAATTTCGGAACCGACTCCCGCTCGACCGAATGAAATCCACCAACGCTCATCGCCATCTTTCGTGGGACGGATTTCAAAATCCTTTGGAAATATATTTGATCTCTTTTGGACACGGCGGAGAGTTGCGTAGTCACTTTTCGAAGTTTCTGAAGTTGAGCCGTGATCCGGAAGGCCATTTGGAACATGCCAATGTAACAGACCGTCCCGTCCAAACCACACAAAACGTAGACACTTGCCATCGGTGGATTGGAATTGAGGAGTTGAACGAAAGAGAACCCCCCCAAAATACTGCATGCCAAACAAGAGATTTTGACGAGCCAGAGAACTTTGGTGTGAACCAAATTGAAGAATGTCAACTGGAGTTGAAGGACTCGAAGGGCCCCAAATGTCTCAAGGAGGACTTGCGATGACGGCAACGTCGGCATTGGGCCGTCTCTATAAAAATTCCCCAAGGAAATCACACATATGATGAATCAAGTTTAAATACAACATTATTTTTCAATCCAAATTCCCACAAATGCTTTTTGAAAAGGGAATTTATAATAGAGGAGGACGGGGTAAAAATGCCCACCAAAAGTATTTCGCATTTACGCGAATTGTAATGAAGGAATTGGGATTGTAACTGCGTCACACGAGAGATTGACTCATTGTCCATCGACATTGACGCCTGATTTACTTTTCGTTCAATTTTTAATTTATTCTAGTAGATATTTAACTTCTAAAAAGGGTCTCCAAAAGGATACGACGGGTAAAAATGACCACCTTCTGTAAAAAGTGTCTTTCATTTGGTTCTCGTGTTCCATCATTTTTTGCAAGCTTATTTGGGGCAATGGCAAGCAAATAAAAGTCTTAGTGGGCCAAAAATATTATTAAACCAAGAAATATGATGTTTGAAAGAGTGTTTGGGTGAAGACACGAACAAGCGAATCACAGAGCGTGTTTGCAGTGCCATTCGTGCAAGTATTTGTCAATCAATTCACTTGAACACTATCAATTTGACCTTTGTTCTTGAAACTATACCATCCGAATCTGACTGATGTCGACTATGGTCCAAGCTACGAAACACGTGTGGACGTCAATAAATTATATTCACTAGTTTAATTATTATTTAACTTTAACGTCGGTGTGGTCATTTTTACCCCGTTCTCCACTATAGCTTAAATTACCGGATTCGGATTCTCTGGATTGTGGATCGAGTGGAGTCGGTGAAAGTGATGACAAAGGACAAGATGAGGAAAATGCAGGAGATGGCCCAAGTGAGGAATATGAAATACAGGTAAGTGTCCATAAGAAGACAGAGACTGGTTGTCCAGAAGTTTCGCCATTGAATTGAGAGGACGGAAATCAAGAGAATGGAAATGTCTGGATTTAGGAAATAAAGAGCGGGAGGAACGAAAATGGAAATGTAAACTCCAAATGGGCAGAAACAAACGAGGAATTCGATTGGACTCCTTTTCGACGGACTCTGCAATGTTTTGACTATATATAAAAAAGAAAGAAAATTCATCAAGCCTTTGTTTCAAAAGTTCAAATCCGTTAAATATTCAATGCCACACAAAGTTCATAATTTATCCAAAATTCGTTTTTCAAATCCGAAATTCCTCAAAATTTGTAAAAAACGTCCGCATGTTGGCGTGTTATTAAAACTATACAGCATTTCCGTATTTTTACTACAAAATTATATAGCTCAACAAAATCCAAAATCGGCTTTCTTTTGGCAAATTCAAAACGTTCATGTTGAAAAAATTGTGTACGAAATCCAAAATTTAAAAAACAAATCCCGAAAAACCCCAAATCAACATAATTAAAAAATTGTTCAGACGGTTGAAAAATCAAAATGGATTTTCTTTTCCACATTCATTTTTTTTTCGTTTTCGTTTAAAGTGTCTTACCACGGATTTTGAGGACTTCATTGAAGACTTTAGCATTCAGAGGTGTTCGTTCCTCATCAAAAACAAAAGAGGTGGACGCGATGACACATGCAAAAGCAGTGGAGAGAGCGATTGTAATGGGTGTGAAAATAAATTCCTTCAGATTTCCTGAGGCAGATGAAGAAATGTTCGAGATGAATAAAGAATGAATCGTTCGGATGATCATGAAAGACAATTTACAAAACATCAGACTTTCCCATCGCTTAAAAAGTACTCTTTTTCGAGCAAAATACTTTGTATTTGTATTTGTATTTTGACTCGTCATTTGACCCGACACTTGATGGAATGTGACTGGAATCAAATCCAATTGAGAAGCCAAGTAAATCGTCCCATAATTCCATTTCCAATCCATTTGTGACGTCATCATTGGGAATTTCATTGTCCGCGCGTCCACTGTCCACACACCAAAACGTTTAACATAAAATAAATACACAAGTTTTCAGAAAGATGTGTATATTATGTATTACTTATTGAGATTTTAATCCCACGCACAATTTTGCAAACTTTTGAAACTTCAAATTAACGTGTGTGGAGTTTTTTGAATTGAAATTGTCCATGTGAGTGCATAAACCACAGAATTCTAATCCAAATCCAAGTAAAACAACAACTGTTTTTCTCGTATATATATATATATATGTATTATGTGTGATGGCCTTTGAAAATCAACAGAGGAGAGAGGAAAACAAAAACGGTCGCAATTATCCAAGAAAACCACAAAGCGATTGACGAACAGAGGGAAATTATGTAATTACGCAGTAACATTTCGCTATATTTTCGACCCGCAATTTACTTGCGTGTGTGCATGGAACTCCGAAGGAAAAACGATTTAGCCTAAAAAGGTTAAATTGCCGTTTACATTTGTCTCGACTTAACTGCTTCGACCAGGTAAAAACTATCCAGAAACTATATATCAAAGTATACGGAGGCTGCGGTTGTCTAATACAAACGGAAATATCCTTGTCCACAGCACACACAGTGTACACAAAAGAGAGCGGAGCATATATACAAATAAAATATTTCGAAAATTGTATAGACATGGCCGAAAAAATGTAGGCACATGGCCAAAAAAATGTATAGGCATGGCCAAAAAAATGTTGCAGTATGGAACCGATTTTTGGATAGGGAATATTTGCATTCCAGATGAAAGCCATAGCTAGTTTTCCCAAAATTCAAATATACGATATTAAAAGAATTTGATTAATCCAAAAAAAAAACCGAAGAAATTCAGGTTTATGTAGTTGAAAATTATGAAATCTAAATTCAGATTTGGAATCTCCGTATTTTTGCTACACCCCGCAGAGAAACCAACAAATTCGAAAATTATTCAAAAACCCAGAAAAAATTCGGATAAAACAAAACTGAAACGGGTTTTCCAATTATGCTCATCTCCAAACTCATTCTGCCGATTACGAATATACATTGACAATATACAAAAACCCGGAGTCGAAATCTTAAACGGTTGTTCGAGTTATTTTGTCGTACGGACGGACGGACGGACATATGCAATTTTATTATAGGTAAAGCTCCGCTCCCTAAAAGCTCGAAGCAAATGCAAATTTCTGTGTGTGGTCGTGAATTTAATTTGTTTTCAAATGAAATTTCGAATTTCATTTATTTTAGTCCATCAGGAATCTAAAAGTGTGTGTTTATTCATGGGCAATTTACATAACAAAACAAAGCAAAGAAATGACACAAAGGGAAAACGAGTCCGGTTAAACACAATCAAGTTGAAGTTTAATGAAATATAAATATTTGGGCACGTTGAGGAAATTAAATGGATTAACTTTGTCCGCTTAAATGGCGCCACCACACACACAGATTTTCCCAATTTCCCTATAATACAAAAGTATATAGGTAAAACAAAATTGTACAGTAATAAAAACAACGAGGAGGGATCAAACGATGAATGTTTACTCTTGGAAACATTCAAATCGTAATACCACCAGCCCACGATTGACATTGAGATTGACACGTGTCATATGTCATAGATTCATGTAGCTTAATTGAACTTGAGATCCGGGATGATGGGAAAATGGGACACACCTGATCGATTTATTTCTATAATTCCACACAATATTTATCGTAGAAATGTGATTGAATTGGTTTTCAAAAAAAGTCGCACCCACATTTTCTCAAAACCACTTTGACTTTCCCCTTTTGCCTTGTCCAGCATAAATGAACCTTTCTTTATTTAGTCCGGCAGCAGAGTCTGTTCATTATAATATGACGAACAAATGAAACGTGCGCGCGACATTTAAATGTGACACCGCAATTAATCAAATACATATTTTGTTTTGTTCTGTTCTCATTGAATTTAAACAATGGAGCCAAATACGCTCCAAACATCTGTGTTTTTGGTGGGAACCCAATCAAACGCGCCAAATACAAATCCTTCAGAGTCCCAACGAAATCCCAATCCAAATCCAAATCCAAATCCAAATAAAAACACAGGCATCCTGACGACTGAAAGTCAATTGCTCGGTTTTTCCCCGCTTCAAAATCCAAATCAAGCCCTCAGAAATGAACCGCACGGTCACATGATTCCGGCGGGAACAACAACGAGGGAGGGAAGGTCACGGGTCAAAGTTCAAGGGAGAAAGGATGACATTTGGGGAGGCCCTGGCGTTTGTTGTTGTTTCAGCTACTCTTGCGCTGCCAATTTGTTTGACAAGTGGTGACCAAAAAATCTCTCTATATAAATCCACACTTTCATTGAAAATTCCATTGAAAATTTAGAAAAATTACATACAGACAATCAATTTGGCAACAGGAATAATAAAAAACACCACTTGACGATCTTCAAATCCTCATTAAAACGTTTTCAATATAGAAAAAACACCTCGTAAAATTATATTCCTATACTTTTTATAGTCTTTGGACTTTTGGCTCATTTTGTCTCACGTGTGGAATATTTTGACTAAATAGAAAATTCTCTTTATTTGTTATGCGTTACTCGTTATGCTTCACAATTTTGTGCGTTTTATGAGAACAACAGCGGAATCGACCTGTAAGGAGTTTTCATGGAATAAATATATATAAATCGACTCCAATCAGCTATAAACATTTGATTTCCCCACACACAATTTAATTTCAATTTCTCTCTCTCCTTGTTGTTTTTCTGTGTGTGGTGCTCTCAACAGGGAAAATGTCATCTTCCCGTGACGTCACGACCATGAGCAGCAATGACAAAGAAAAAGGGACACTCGCATTCATTTTATTTTGATTGGTAGTCCGATTTAAATGAATTAATTCATTTATCATCGCAATATGTATCTATGTAAAAATTCCTTGAGAACACACACTGTGTTCAACACAGAACATATTTTGTATACATCGTCTGTTAAGTTCACAAACGAACTATAATTATTTTCCTTAATTTCGTTGACCTGCTCCAAAGGTCAAGTGGCTGAAGATGAGTTTTGGGTCCTTCGACATGATTGTCTGCCATGACCTTTTCTGTCACCCTGAATTTTTTCACAATTTTACCCTCAAAAACGGACGCAGTATTAGCATTTCCGCAAATTAAGGAAAATCCTTATAGTTCGTTTGTGAACTTAACAGACGATATATATATGTATATAGTGTTCATGGGGGCGTCACTGATTGAATGGTGGGGGACGATCGGTTTGCCCATCTGGAAGGAATATTACGCCCCTTTGGGAGGGGTGAATGTGGGCGTGGCTGGGGATCAAACTCAGGACACCCTCGAGCGCCTCGAGCTCGGCTACATTGATCACTTGAAAGTGAACACGATCGTGCTGAATATTGGGACGAATAACGTTGGAGTTGGAGAGAAAGAGTCTCACATAATCTCCCAAATCCGAACCATCCTCAACTTTCTCCAAGCCAAACATCCGAATGTCCGCATTATCCTCACGCAAATCCTACCCAGGAAGGAGGCGTGGCTTCATGAGAAGAATCGCGCGGTGAACGCGCGGATTAAGGAATTTGAGGATGGCCAACTCGTTCACTTCCTGGATTTAGAAGAGGATTTTGCCACGGGTTCGGACAAATCAAGTCTCATTTGTACAATCCGGATGGGCTTCATTTATCTATTCAGGGATATCGAGTGTGGGCACGGGTCATGGCGCCAATTTTAAATCAAGTCCTCACCCGTCGCCTCAATCCACAATGAGAAAATGTGAAAAATAATATATAATTTCCACATGCTCAATTCCTCATTCCCTTTTTTTCAATTGATTTGTATAGCCTTCGGATTTGGAATTACCATAAAACTTGAATTAAAAGCCTAGGCTATTATATAGTGTCCATAATTCTTGAAATTGTTAAAAAAACCAAGGATAACTGGATAGCATTTAAGTTACGGTAAATAAACTTACACTAGATAAAACCAACGCAAAAAACCAGGCTAATAATAATAATTGAGGTAGCTTTGTCATCTGGAGTAGTGTTTTTAATTCAAGTTTTACGGTAAATGGAATTTAAACAAAATTATGTAGTCGGCTTCAAATGAAATTCCTTCCGTTTTCCGTTTTCCGTTTAGTATATTTAATAAATCCAGAATTTCATTCTCAAGTGTTCATTTTCATTTTTTCATTTCTTCATTTCTATAATATCCTCACACACCTCACACGTTTGCAAAATCTTGCCATTTCAACTTTCAATACGAATATAGTTTCAATGTTATGTGTGTGTGTGTACTTGATACTTGATGTGATTTAATCAAATAATATTTGAGCAACGCGAACGTTTTGCACAAACACAAACACACACACAGCAGAGAAGAAAAATGAAAAAGGAAAAAAAGACGGAGTTCAATGCCAGTAGGCCAAAAATGTATGTAAGGAAGGGAGAGAGCAGGAAAATGAAGAAGAATTCTCCCATTTCTAATAGGAAAATGTAGGGAGCCAAACGCTTCCTTGTTTTTCCTCAATCCTCAATGGAACGAAGCGGAGGATGTGAGAAATGGAAGCTTTTGGCGCACTACATTTTCCGTGCAATGAGCTCAGCCCAAACGGAGCTTCTCAACTTCCATTGGGAAACGCCACCGCACACACAGACACACAGAGAGAATTGGACTGTTGTCAAATAAATTCCTTCACATTCCCACATTCGCATAACGTTAAGCTCCACTCGCGAATCCCGAATCAGAATCCCGAATCAGAATCCCGAATCAGAATCCCGAATCAGAATCCCGAATCAGAATCCCGAATCAGAATCAAGAGCAACGGGCTGTGTGGCTGTGTGGACAAAGGTATATACATATACAAAGAAAGAAAGTGCGTCGTACAAGAGAACGTGGAATGTGCGTAGCTGCATTGGGAAATGCGTCTCAATCTCACAGTCTCAATCACACGCACACACACACACACACGCACAATCTCCCCTCAATGCAGTGCAATGCAAAAGCACACAACAGAGGAGACAGTTGAATTTCCGCAGTCAAGTCGAAGCCATGCAAAATCCAAATGCTCTCCCTATATATATATAAAAAATATCCATTTATTTTTAGCCATACAGAGACAGCAAAGCGGACTGTATAGACTTTAATTATAACATATTATAAGGAGTTCTCCGAATTGAGAGCTATAATTCTATATAAATTAAAGGCATTAGCTCATTGTGAGTGTCCAGTGTCATTTTTGTGTGCAAAGTGCAAAAAGTGCAAAGTACAAAGTACAAAAAATGTGCAACTCTGTTGGATGTCTCTACATTGTTGAGTTTGAGTTTGAGTTTGACAAGGATGATGACAGTACTAGAGGATAAATCATTGTTGCGTCTCACCACTTTTTTCCTCATCGTTTCCCCGTTTCTGATGGTTCATGGGAGTCCGGTGTTGGACTCGAGCGTTCATCACAATTCCAATTCCAATTCCAGTCAGCCCATTCCAATTCCACAACTCCCAAATAACCAAAGTCAAACAATGGACAGTAAAAATGAGAGTCAAAACCCGAATGTACGGATATTTCAAGTGAAGACGGTGGGAATCAAACCCGGGAATTGGACCGCCCTCAATTGCAACGAGGTATGTAAATAAAATAAATACAAGCCAATTAATTCTTCATTCTTCAAGATTTCAATGTGAATGTGAATGTGAATGCAAAGTCTATGGAAATCTTTTCATTTCCTTTGATTTGGAGACAAATGAATGTGAATCCACACCGTTCAAAATGCCTTGTTCAAATTGTTGTTTTTTTTGTGCTGGATGTGTGTGTGTACAGAGCTCAAACGTTTTGAATGCAAAGCAGGTGGAGGATTGTCGCCGATTGTTGACGTTGATGGAGAGGAGAGGACGGGAGAGTGGGATGATTCTCCCATTTTTAATCCTCCCTTTCTTCATCCTTGGGATCATTCTGGTGGGAGCGTTGTGCGTCGTTGGGATGACGGGCTCGTATGAAAATATGCCGGCTGTCTATCATGACACTTGGCGGAGCAATACCCCCATTTTCTAGTCCCTCAAGTCCCCCCTCGCCCCCTCAACAAAAAAGACTATGCAAAACTTCACACATAAGTATATCTTTATATAGAAAATCTTATTCTTATTCTTATTCATATTCATAATTTGTACACTGATTTAAATGTTGTACTCAAATTCAAATTCAAATTAAATAAGTCGGACGCCGTTTGTATAAAAAAAATGTGTGTTTACTACATCTTTAATTCCTAATTCATAATTGTATATAGATGCATTTGATTATGTAGAATAGAGCAACGATTCATATTGAAATAATGATAATAGTGTAAAATAACCTACGATTAATAATTAACAGTGTTCATTTACCTTCTTGGATGTCAACTCCAGAAATTCCTTGAGCTTATCCACTTTGTTCGGGACTTGGAACGCGAATTGGAACGTGAAAATGTAGAAGACAGCCACATACCATTTTTCACTTTTTTGCATATTAATATGCACAAAAACACATGGGCTATTTTATGGAAACAGTTAGAAATTTGTAAAAAAATTACAAATATTTTTAATTAATTTACAAAGTTTATAGTTGAATTCAAACAAAATCCCGTATGATGACGATTTCTTGATTGTGATTTTTTTAATTACAAAATCATCGAGAAACGTCGTCGGCGCCAAAGCGGCCAAAAGGAAAACTCAAATATCTCGACTTCTAGATAGATACTGGTATGTGGCGGGTTTTCTTATCTACAACTTCATATTATTAATTGCTTGCGCATTGAAAATACAATAGCAAGTTGTGTTAGGTCATATATATTGTATAATCTCTCCCATTTACTATACTGTCCATTCATATCAAAATTATTATTGACTTTTTTTGGAGTTGGCGCGGGCGAGGATGGGATGTCCTTGGAATTTGGAAGCGAAACCAAGGTAAAAGCTTTTTTTCGCTTCCAAATTCCAAGGACATCCCATCATCACCCGCGTCCGCACGCCAACTCCAAAAAAAGTCAATAATCATGTTTATCCTAATGGACAGTATATTACAAAGTAATATAATAAGTATATGCTTCAAATGAATCTGCGCGAAATGTCGATTATGAATTGAATTTGAGTTTATTATAAGGGAAATCACCTAATTAAATGAGATTTGGAATTCAGGCATTGTAATACAAATCCATAGTTAGTTGATTCTGAGTCCATTCGAGATAATTAGTTGATTATAAATATGGAGCCATTAAAATTTAGTAAATTCCGTTGTACTCGGCACACGACATCTATAATGCCATATAATTTCTTGTGCGCATGCCCAAAAACATTTTCAGCTTTCCTCTACAAATAGCTTGATCAATCGTGTCCATATCTTCACTATATATATAGTTCCAGATATAATTTTTTACTTTTATGAATATCATTGTGGATCACCCTGTATCTATATACATTTATTTAAAAGTTTATTCACCTCCAAGCATTTTCATTTTTATCAATACCGGCGCTTCCTCACACTGTAAAAAATCATTTTCTTTCTTTGTGAGTCAATTGTCAATTATGAATCGAGAGCGAATTATTTCACTCAATTTAATTTCTATTGTGGAAATTCCTGATAATTTTGGTAGTTTATGTGAAACCATTTTCTTCTCAACTTTGTTTGTCTTGGTGGAGAATTTTTTACAGAGGAAAATCAATGGTTTTAAATCATACATTCAAATCTGAGCAATTGAACTGTTATACGTGTCAACTCAAGACAATTACATTAAATTCTCTTGTTCGAGAGGCTTCTGAACTTGAATTGAAGCTGGAAATAGAAACCTTAACTGTGTAGATAGAATTTATCTGATAAACTCCAACTCCAAGTGCGTTCTGTAGGTAATAAATCCCTCACAGATAAATCACAATTTATTATCTATTTTTCC
>JAIUND010004672.1:0-11272 GCA_034699125.1 Gisinianus flammeolus
GTTCAGGTCACTCGGGCAGTGGTCATTTGACCTTCACCATCAAAATTTCTTGTATATTAAGATTCAGGAACTCCTCAACTACAAAAAACATGTGGACGTCACTCTTCCACCTCTATTAGTTTGATTGCTATTTAACTTTTACGGAGTGGCCCCCTTTTGCCCCTGGCCCATTTTTGCCCCCGGGTCCTCTACTGGAAGTTTGAAGTTTGTCCTGAACTTGAAAGTTACTTTCTTGTAAGTTTCTCGCTGTTAATTTCAATTCATTTATGTGTTGAACCAAACATTTATGTGTCTGGACAACACAAAACTCCGCTCCAATTAATTTTCTTTAATAACTTCAGTCCTGTTTGGGGGGGGGGGGGGGATTAGTGTGATATTTTGGAATTCTCTTGGTTTTAGTCATTTTACAGTGCCGGCATGAAACAATAGTGGTTCACGGTGTTGAACACGTTTTTCTTCATCGACGATAAAAAACCTTCAAGTCTAGATTGTTGTATTTCTTTTGACGGCCATTTAATATCATTAAATGATATTCAAGTGACCAACAACAAAGTGTAATCAGTGCCCAAAGTGTGTGTACAGCAGGAATTGTTGTATAGACGAAAGAGCCCCTCAATCCAAAAATATTGTAACGGGTCATCAGTGCAAAATGAGACTGATTTTAGACTTTTGTCAGAGGCGCATGCGTAGGAATATTTCGGAGTATTGTGCACTTCCAGAAAGGCCATGGCATTGCCTTCAAGGATTGGTATGACAATTGGTCATCATCGGAACCATTCCACCGAAAATGACCTTTGTCCGGGACAACATCTCCCTCGGCTTGTTCATGGCTTTTTCGATGACAAAAGTAGTGAAAGAAACTGCGGTTGACTACAATTTCAATGCCAGATGGATTCTTAGATCGACGAATTATAAAATTTCGAATATATAAGTCCAAAACGAACATGTGGAAATATGTCGAAGGAAGCCATTACGACCAAAAAATGGAAAACACTGAAAATTGGAAAATGATGACAAGCATAAACTTAATTTCAATTAGTTTCAACCGAAAGTCTGTTTAATTGTGGGCATTTAGAGTGGAACCAGGTGGTCTCGCAATTGATTAATTGATATGACAATACAAAGCAATTTCCAATTCCATCGCGTGTCGAGTCTGAGTAACAAAAGCTCATTGATTTCTTGTAAATTCCGTTTCCCCCATTCATATAGGCCCTGCTAAAATTATATACTTTTAAACATGAATTCAACAATTTTGACTAAGAAATCCATTCATGTCCAGTTCCAGTTCCAGTTCTACAATTATACAATCCGCGTACGAGCAAAGCAGTTGCAGTGTGGGTGGGAAATAGTCTTTATCGATTGATTTGGATTCCAGTGACTTGACTAATTGCTTTATAATATTTTGTGCTGTTATACATAGGATTGGACAGTTTGACCAGAGAAATGAGGATTAACACAGCAAACATTCCAATTCCAAACAAATGTCGCATCTGGACGCCACATGAATTTGTTTCTCCTTTGATATTTGGTTCTGTAGTGAGGTCATAACTGTTCTCATCGGGCAAACAAAAATCCACACAGATTACAAAACAAAATAAAAATAAATAAATATCCCCACCAGTTCAAATGCACAATAATTCTGTGTGCATCGGACAAAGAAATTGAATATGTACCAATTTAATTTAATTTCGACGCTGTTCAGATATGTATTCATTTAAAGCTGTTGATGCAATATCTACGTCAAATTGGGATCTTAATGTTATAGTGTTCCAACGAAAAGCAAAAATAATTAGTCCAATACAAATTTTTCGATTTCGCACACATTCAATTTCAAACTATCATTATGAAAAAGGAATGAAAGCAATCTCGCTCTTGATTCACGGCATTTTTGAAAGCATGAGTTTTCTTTACAAATAAAAAACATTTGCACGCAATATCCGGCAATTAATAAAACGCCACACGATTCAAGAATCTTTCCAATTTCCCATCATTTCATCCAGTATTAGATATTGCTTCACTTTGACGCCGCACAGTGATCCCGAGTACAGTAAGAAAACGCCTTTTGTCTGAGAAATGGGTTACGAAATTTAAAAAATGATATATTTCACATTAAGCAGTATTATGCATTATATGTATTTTTATACTTTTAAAATTTTTTTGACCATCCCATTTAATTGCAATTACATAATTACGCTTCAAGTTTCTATCATCCCCAATGGCGAAATTTGGAATTCAAATATCAAGCGAGACCCAACGAGTTCCAACTAACGGCTATACAGGTCACACTCAGCAACAAAATTCCATAATTATCAAACACAATTTGGCTGCCAATACCTGCCAACACAGGTTTTAATTGACATTAAAAATTAGTGTTTTTACCTGTTTTTACTCGCTTTCGGCTCTTGAAATGGTTTCGCGTTGTCCTTGCTCGCCGCGGGAAGCGAAATTCAAATGCCCACAGCTGAATTCATCCTGGTCTGGAATTTGAATTTGGGAATCGAAAGTGACAAAATTCTTCGAAAAAAGCCTGTTTCAGCTCAATGAAATGACAAAAAACATTTTTGTTGTGAATTTTAGAATTGTGGAATCCTGTCAGGCACATTTCGTTGTACATTTTTTCCATTTGAAGTGGACAGTTAACGGCAAACTTGATTGAGGCTGACTCGTATGCAAAATCTCATGTTCAAACACAATAACAAATGAAGGTTTATACGACAACAAAAAGTGTATTACAGCTAATTTGTGTGTCCAAATGTAGAATGGAAAGTCCTCTACAATCCAAATAAATTATTTGAAATAATGCTACAGTAATGGTTGACAAACCATCTGTCAGTTTTTAAAATAAAAACCGGCAAATACCCGTTTTCGGTGAGCAGGGTATTACGAATCGGTCTGAAACATATCCCATAAAATTCGTCATGTTTTTATGATAGTCCAACCATGTTTTCGTTTTCCTGCGTGTCGTACTTTCAAAAATGGGAGTGAAGTTAGCAGCCGGAGACAAAAGTGAAAGAGAAAATGATTTCAAGCATAAAACTTTCGGCTGCTAAAAGTGTGAAGTTAGCAGCCGGAGATTTTTTGATGCGCCGACATCCTACTCGTTTTTAGTGAATGCGCCAAGCGTATTTCTGAGTGCGCCAAGCTCGTAATAGTCTCCAGTTAATGCGCCAAGCTGTTTGGAGTCTAGAATTAATGCGCCAAACCGAATTATGAATGCACTAAGCTCCTGGGAGTCTCCAGTGAGTGCGCCAACGGAAATCATGAGTGCGCCAACGCAAATTATGAGTGCGCCAACGCAAATTATGAGTGCGCCAACGCAAATTATGAGTGCCCCAACGCCAATTATGAGTGCGCCAACGCCAATTATGAGTGCGCCAAGATTCAGTGAGTCTCTCGTGAGTGCGCCCAGTTCCTAGTAGTCTCCAGTGGTACAAAACGGTAATACAGAACGCTGCTTTAAAATACATGTTCTAAAATTATGCATCAGAAATTTAATAAACATTATGTTTGGATACACTTTTGATGGATTTATGCATTAGAATTAAATTCAAAGGAAATCATCGGGCTTGTCACGTTGCGCGGTTGAACCGATCGGTTAAATTATACCAATAAAGGAATGAAACCGAAACCGATCGGTTTAGAGAAGTCGGTTTGAAAGTAAAACAAAGAAATGGAGCCAAGCGGAAACCGAACCGATGAGAAGCCCTAAATTTTTCCTGGACCGTTTTCGGATATTTGAATTTCACAGCAAAGGTTTGCTGAGATTGAAATTTGGTGACTGCAACAAATCCACAATGAATCGTATTCTTCATGGAGATTTACTGTGAGTATACGTCATCGAAACGTTGAGTTCAAACCGAATTAATTGTATATTTTGAAACAATTGGACTCATAATTGCAATTCCATGGTTGCCACAATGTAACGAATTGACGCCAAGCCGACCGTAGATCTTTGTTGCGAAAACAACTATAGAAGTGAAAATAATGCAAGGAGTAAAACTTTTCGGTAAATCTCTAAGAATTTCTATAATTTGTACCACTGGAGACTACTAGGAACTGGGCGCACTCACGAGAGACTCACTGAATCTTGGCGCACTCATAATTTGCGTTGGCGCACTCATAATTGGCGTTGGCGCACTCATAATTTGCGTTGGCGCACTCATGATTTCCGTTGGCGCACTCATTGGAGACTCCCAGGAGCTTGGTGCATTCATAATTCGGTTTGGCGCATTAATTCTAGACTCCAAACTGCTTGGCGCATTAATTCTATACTCCAAACAGCTTGGCGCATTAACTGGAGACTATTACGAGCTTGGTGCACTCAGAAATACGCTTGGCGCATTCACTAAAAACGAGTAGGATGTCGGCGCATCAAAAAATCTCCGGCTGCTAACTTCACACTTTTAGCAGCCGAAAGTTTTATGCTTGAAATCATTTTCTCTTTCATTTTTGTCTCCGGCTGCTAACTTCACTCCCATCTTTCAAAAGGCGTATTTCATCAAAATCTGGATCACTGCGCGCCGTTTTAAATGACTACTGACGAGTAAAATGTCAAGGGCGTTGTCTCCAAAATGGACGAAACTTGCAGGTCATATGAAGTTTGACCTCAGGAACATGATGGTGACAATATCTCTTGCCATTGCCAATTATTTCGCGAGTTATTGCGAAAAAATAAAACGGTACGAACGATAAGTACCGAAAACATTCTACCTATGTTTGAACATGCGTCCGCAGTCTAGTGCGTATAGGTGCGCGACTTTTTTTTGCTAGGGAGCGCCTTCGAAATCCAGACGCTGCAAATACGTTCTTTTTTGGGTAATGTATGATTATATTTTTGCATATGAGATTTAAAAAAATTCGCATTTGACAAGCTCTCAGCGTTAGTTTATAATTTAAAAGGAAAAACAGTTTGTTATTTCATCAGTGGCATAACTTTTCTTGTCAAACGAAAACAAATCAATTCAAAATTAAAATGTTGACCATCTGATGACAAAATTATGATAAATGTATAATATACATTTATCATAATTTTGTTAAAATATTATATATAAATGTTTAATTATAAAGGTATGAATGTCAATGAAATATAGTGAAATGTATTTACATGCTAATTTAAAAGTGCAACTTACCATTTTGAACGGCGACGTTTTACTGGAGCCAACGATTACGAGTTGATCAAAAATAATAATTATTAATTTATTAATAGATAAAAGCAGGAGAACCTTTATGAATGAAAAATAGTTTTTTGTATTGTAATGTGGTGATCGTAAAAAGTTTTTTTTCCTGCTAACCTTAATTAATTTTTTCGTGAAGTTCGTCACAATATATATGAACGAATACTTTTTGTAAAATAGACAAGACACAACTTGTCGTGAACTACCAAAAAAGAACGAAACGTATTTGCAGCGAATGGGGTTCGAAGGCGCTCCCTAGCAAAAAAAATCACACACCTCTACGCACTGCACTGCGGACGCATGTTCAAACATAGGTAGAATGTTTTCGGTACTTATCGTTCGTACCGTTTTATTTTTTCGCAATAACTCGCGAAATAATTGGCAATGGCAAGAGATATTGTCAACATCATGTTCCTGAGGTCAAACTGCATATGACCTGCAAGTTTCGTCCATTTTGGAGACAAACACCCTTGACATTTTACTCGTGAGATATTGCTTGATCCCTCACTGTGTAGAACAGCTACTACATATGTGCGCACATTTGACACGTGCATGTTGAAACTTCAAGCAAATAAGTTTCTGGACTAAACAATTCTTGACTTTTGTACTTGATCGATTATTATTCTGGGCATGCATGGAAGTAGCAGTATAGCAGAAACGTTACAAAGAATTTTGTATTTACAACGATTTTCCAACGTTTAATTAGGAATCAAAAAACGTTTGTGGGCTGGTTCATAAAAAAATATCATGTTCAGGATACAAAAAATTGTCAGAGTTTGACGCCGATTAAAATTTCTATCACTAAAAACCACAAACTGTGGCTACAGATAGTTGAAACAGGTTTTCAGTTCTGTATTCGTCTCCCGTGAGAAGTGGATTTTCAATTTATTTTTAATTACGTATAGTAAAATTGAAGTTACTTCTCAACAATGAATTACAAAAAGATTCGGGATTTGATATTTAAGCCTCTCATTAAATCAAGATCCAAACGTGCAATTAAGCTTTTTTTTTCCTTTTCTTTATTATTGGAGTTGACTTTGCTGTACAGTTGCGAGTTTACTTTACTTAAATTATGAGATACAAACGCGGATTTGCGGACTACAATTTTACAACTTACTCATTTGTTAAATTTTAATTATGATTAAATTAGTGACTGTATAAATATGGCCTCCGTAGTTTGAACCATACAGCTGAACACACGAACACGAAAAATTTCCCTGTCATTTATCATTTGTTTCTCGCACTGACTGAAATCCTTGAGATTTGAAGATTTGTCTGCTCAGTAACTAAATCGATCCGTCCAAATGAGCTGGAACGGTTTGCTCGTCATAATAAAACCCGGAATTCCGTCCAACCCGGGTTTTTTCCCGGGTGGGTAAGAGATTTGGAATCTCTGAACGAGGCTGGTGACATATAAAAATATTTGATCCCGAGCAACGTTTTTCCCCGGACAATTTCGTCGACCCACTGAGAACTGAATTAGATTTTTAGATCGCTGGAATTTCCCATCCGCTCCAATGAATCGTTCGGGCTGGAATTGTTCTGGCTCCTTCCACAAATCCGGGTCATGATGAGTCCCCCATAAATTGGAGAAAATGAGCGTGTCCTTGGGGATGGTGAAACCATGGAAATCCGGGACGGTTTCAATGGCTCTGTGAGGGACTCCGAGTGGAATGACGGATGCCCATCGAAACACTTCATTCATAACGGCTTCCGCATAGTGACAATGAGGGCGGTCGCTGAGGGTGGGAACGCGCGAAGTCCCAATGACAGAAACGATTTCCGCGTGGAGTTTGGCTTGGATTCCAGGATTCAAAGCCATTTGAATGACAAACCAATCCAGGGAATTCGAAGTCGTGTCCATTGCCGCCAAAAGTAGGTCCGAGCTTGTATTTGGAAACAAATTGTCTGCCAAATTGGAGAAAGTTCACCAGTTTTTTATAGACAAAGAAAAATCAAAGAGTCATATTAAACGTGTTTTTGTTTTTTGGTTTCTGCTTTTCTTACGGCTCGCGTGAAAACTGGACTTTGGATTTTCCCGGTTTGCTTCCATTTCGTCACGAAAAGCTTCCATGAAATTTCTCGGCTGTCCCAAAATATATGACGGATTCTCCTTGGAATATTCTTCAGCCATAGTGTCCGCCACTTGATTGCGAATCTTGACTTTCTGATTGAAACCGGATGCATTCGGGAACAGGTCCGAAATAGTCGGAACAAATGTGGAAATTTTCTCCAAAATCCCATCCAATGACGACAAACTAATACACGAAAAAAAGACGGACAGAATTTCAATTCCATCATCATTTCATGACATTTTCATTTTCATTTTATTTTCAATCAAAATTAGATTTTGAACTTTGATGAGCTAATTTTGATTTTGTTTTGTGGAGACTCACGCAGATACTTGATGACAAAATTCAATGAGTTTGGGGTCATCAGTTTGAAAACGTTGGCCCATGAAAAGACTCCAAAAACCATTGAGGACTGAAATGTTAAATCGGCGAGACATTTTAATTGGCTTCCCATTTTGAGACTCCCTCTGAAAATCCTCAATGACTTGAGAAATTTCCTCCCGCGTTTTCTCCTCCAACAATTCCCCAGACCCATAAAGTTTGAATTGTTTCATCACGAATGCTCTTTGCTCCGAGACATTTGGACCGTCGCTCGTGGCCAAAGCTGTGTGATGGAAATCACAATGGAAATTGAAAAGAATTGACCAAATGTCAATTATTTAATTGCGATGTAATATATAATGCTCATTAATAATTCAAAATTCCCACTCACAGCGGTCTTTCCCTTGTGACACAAAAAATTTGAGGAGGGGTCGACCAGAGAGGGCGGGCAAATTGAACGCTTCCCGAATGAGTTTCGGGTCATTGAGGACGATCGCTCTGGAAAATCAATGATCAATTAATCAATAAAAAACCACTACATTTATACGATTGGTCTGATTGTGAGTTTACTTTTCTGATTCTGATGGAAATTCCGTTACGAAAACGATTCTCCTAACAATAAAATTTTTGTAATGTCTTACGGCGTGCTCCCGAATCGAATCGCGTAGATCCATCCATAAGTTTTGCTCCATTTGAGCAGAGTTTTATGAGGTTTTAAGCCAAGGAGCGGAACATGACCCAAAATTGGAAATCCCCACGGACCTATGGAAAAAATCCATAATAAATCCATAAGAAAACTGTGTGCAATGACAAAAATTGAATCTCCATTTGCTTTTAGAATTTTCCTATGACTTTTGAACCGTATTTAAATGTAAATACCCGGTGGGAATTTGTTGTGTTGAGTTTCTTTCTCTTTCCTTTTGAATATCCAAACGACGAGGAGGACGAAAAAGAGGAGCGTTGAAATCAAATCTAATGCTAATTTCACAGCCATTATTATTATTCCTCCTCAATTCCCAACTGTTCACAATTATGAATTAGACTGAATACAACAAATCGTTAATTTATATCCCACAAAATTACCAGAGATAAATAAATTACACGACACAAATGACAACTGACAAATTGACAAAATCAAAATTTGATTTCACGCACACTGCGGACAAAAAAAGCAGAGGAGACTTTACACACAGGCAGAGCGATTTTTATTTGGCTTTTGATTAAAATATCAATCTCAATCTGATATTTATTGTTGACTTTTGAGTCTCTGCGAGTCTTAGATTTGCACACGCACACACGAAGACAAAAAGTCCTCAGTTTACATTGTGTGATTGTGTGAGCGGACTACGCACTTGATTCTCTCAGCATTGTTGTTGTTAATAACAACTTCTGTTACTTATATTGTTATTGTGGCCATGCTTTTTATTGTATAGCTCCTGTTGTTTTGTTGCTGTGTTTTTGTGTTGTTGTTGTTGTCCAAAGTACAAATAAAAAGTCCAGCTTGTCCTGTCAATATCACAACAACACGTGCAAATTGTGGAAATTTGGGATTCAAGTGCGATATTTAAGTGTGTGTGTGTGTGATGGATCGAGTTGAGCGAGAGAGATTGGGAAAAGTATAGACAAACAACAGCTGTGATGGCCACAGATTCGTGTGTTTTGGACTTTTGACATTGGAAAAAAATATGCGTTGTGTCATATGTGTGTTTGTGTATATGTGAGCGATTCCGAGCGGCGAACACAGCTTTTCCACACACATCATGTGTGATGGCTTCGAGAATTCACAGGGACAAACGTCCACAGGCAGGTTGAACTGTGTTGCACAGGTAAAAAGTTGCCTTTACACACATTGCTTATTTATCCTTAGTATTTAGTGAGAGAGGAAAAGTGACTCATCTTTGTAGAGATAAAAAAATATAATATTTATCACGCGTGTGGAGAACAAACCCCTGAAAATCCCAGTTGTTTTGAAGCCTTCAAGCTTTAACTCCAATGTGCTTTCTATCATTTTATTCATTTGTTTATTTTTTTGCCAAATTCTAATTGTAAGAATTTTGAAACCACGTTCTCTTTTGTAAAATTGTAATTATGTATTGTTTGACTTGGATTGGAAGACAGTCCAAGTGAAATGTGTAGACATTTAGAGATTTGTAGACCATCAATTAAAATTAGACAGTGTGCTCAGTGTATGTATAGAAATGAAAACAAATGGGAAGCAAAATTGTATGACTTTGACGCCATCTGAAATTTTTATCGTCAGATTCAGGGATCACCTTCCAAGCTCAATCCTGCTTCACATTTTCACGATGGATTTGTATAGATGTATGAAGGATTTTCCAAAATTAGCATTTAATAATTGAATTTATTGATCTATAAGACGGCGTCCGTAAATGAAGTCTTTTTTAGGGGGAAGGGGGTGGTCTGACGGATGGTCACGTGCCCACGTCAATTACATTAGTGTACATACGTTTTAGGGGTGGTGTCGAAAAACGCTATTTTTCGAAGACTTCATTTACGGACGCCGCCTAATTGATAGAATTGTTTCACAAAATCAGTTCAGGATCTATGCACACAAAGTCGACTGCTTCTTTTTCTTGGGCCTTAAACTGTGGATTTTGTGATTGATAAAAGATCCTTTGCTATAGAGCGCGTTGTTGTTTCCTTTCCGTATTGTGTGTAATGTAATTTAACAAGGGAATTTATCAATTTATTTACAGTTTGTAAGTAAAGTTTTTTTTACTACCTGGTATTTTTTCGGTTTTTGATTTTCCGATTACTCCAGTTCCAGTCCATTTGGATTCCCCACTATTTCTGGTTGAAACACTTGGGGCTTCACGCAATGCACGTCACTTATTTCACACCCGTCTATTTATGGGGTTTCTTTCTCTTTGCAAGACATCCGGTGCATGGAGTTCTTCATCAGGACAATGGAATTAAGCTAAATGTTGTCTAAAAAAAATCTAATGGAATTTAATAACTGTTTGCCCAACATGAACATAGACGTTTCATTGCTTTCTCCACGTCCAATTTTCTAAATGAAATTCGAATATTCAAAACACGAGTTGCTCTGACTCTGTGACGTTTCCCATCACACACACAGCACACACGATGATTCTCCGGTCTCTTGCATTTGCTTGTGTGGCTGATTTTGGGGAGTGACTCGAATTGAATTCCTCTACTTTTCTCTGTGCCAGAGAGCTACAAAAATCGATGGGTTTTCTTGGCGCTTTTAGTCGTCGAAGGATTGTTTCTATATATGTCTGGTCGCTGCCATTGCATATTTTTCATTGGTTGTTCAGCTGTGCTTTTCTTGGAGAAATGTGAGCTGTGGAATTCGAGAGTTTGAGCTGAACTGCGTTTTTGAATGATTTTGTTTGAAAAAAAACCTCGGGGAAACTTACATTATTTTTGAATCGAATCTGACTTTACTTCTTTTTATTTTTACATTTACATTTATTTTATAGGGTCAAACCTCTTCTGCTGGCAAGCGGCCACTTTCAAATCCGTCCTCAAACTTATTATCCATCACAGTTGCTGTACATTTACATTTTTGTCCATCTCTTTTCAATCGGAGTTTCCCTTTCTTAAGTTTCTCGTTCAAAATCTGCTCTCTTATATATAGTTGACCAAATATTTGCAAGCGTATTTGTTGATGCGATTGGTTGGCAATGACAGTGGCGAGCGCAGCGAGCCAAAACGTTTTTG
>JAIUND010004673.1:0-11271 GCA_034699125.1 Gisinianus flammeolus
GGTGCAAAATTTATTTTGTGTTGATTTTCTTGGGGACAGTCCCCACATTCTTCACCGTACTGAATCACTTTTGATTTTCCAATCAATATTCATTTAGTGCCTAAGGGATTTAGTGGTCCCTGGCACCTTTGGCCAAGTCAACAATGGACATTCCATGGTCCCTTCCATGGTCAATCAATATTGATTACCAAATCAGTTTTGATTTAGTACCAAAGGGGTTGACCATTGGTGGTCTCTGACACTTTTGGCCATGTCAACAGTGGACATGTCAATGTTGACTTCCGGTCACTACTGAATCAATGTTGATTTTACAATCAATATTGATTCAACAGGGCCATCGCATATAATTCGTACACTGTCAATAGTAAATCAAGATTGATTACCAAATCGACCTTGATTTCGGACCAAAGGGGTTGACCGGAAGTGGTCCCTGACCATGTCAATATTGACTTCCGGTCACTACTGAATCAATATTGATTTCTTTATTTAGAGCCCCCAATACTAAATCAATATTGATTTCACAATCAGTATTGATTTAGCACGTAAGGGGTTCATTCTAATGGGGCCCTTCAACTTTTTCCCAAAAAGGTCAACAGTGACCAACAATCAAAAATGATTTACCATTACATCATAGGAATCAATATTGATGGCAATTTCAGGTATAGGCAAAAATTTTCGTCCATGCTAAATCAATTCGGAGGCCAAAAATTACCTCTCAGCACCGCCTCAAAATTTTATTTGCCCACATGCGGGTCCAGCCGTTACCAGCTATGGTAGGGGAAAAGTTCAACTTCGGAATTTATTTTTCGAGTTGAGACTTGAAACTTTGCAGGTGGCCTTCTGGGGTACTCAGGCCAGTTTTAAATTAATTAATTTCAGATTTTTCGGCCGGGTATTTTCGGAACCGGGTATCGTCCCGGACTTTTTTCGTGAGATGACCTAAACCTGTCCCGATTTCAACGAGACTCCGTAGGATGGTGCATCTTGACCTCCTTAACAATGTTTGTGTTGACGTCAAACCGATTTTACGGGTAATTCGGCTTGTAAATCCGAACCCGTCACGATTCAGATTTTTCTTCACCACGAGGTCATTTTGACGACTACAAATCCAAACAAATTCACAGAGGTAGCCAAATACATTCTAAAGCGATATACTTTTGGTCCAGCTGATTACAAAAAGCGGTTTGACCTCTGGAGCAGGTCAAAAACATCAGTGACCTGTAGATGTTTAGGTCATCTCACGAAAATAGTCCGGGACGATACCCGGTTCCGAAAATACCCGGCCGACTCGAAAAAAATTCCAAAGTTGAACTACTCCCCCCGTACTAAATTTTTCTTTCCGATTTTTTTCCGGAAGAACGAGTCGGGTAATCTGCTTCATGTCCCATATCAGACTAGTGTAGAATGACCTCCTCTACACGACACGCTTTTTTATCTACGGAAAAGGCGAGAGTGGAAATGTAATGTTGATTCTCACCTGCCTCTCGAAGTTTCATTCAATATTGACCGTCTCACAGTAACCCACTCTGATCGAGATAAGTTTGAGCCTCAAACTTTGAGGTAAAGAATGTGTTGTTTTATACAACTTGTAATTTACAAGTTGTAAGCAAATATATATGTACCTATACTTATGTAAAAAATGCAATTTTGAAATGAATTTAGGACAATTCTCACAAGTCACTGGCGTCAAACGAATGTCTTCATTTGTAAGTACGTAACGTACGTCACCACAATTGCGTTATAGTTTAATATTATATGCTGCAAACGGCATTCTTAATCCTTAATGCGTAACTCAAGTTGACAATATAGTAATGGACTGCTGGAGAGTTTCCATAAAAATTCGAAAGGCATTCAGAGTAAAACATGTCGACATTTAACGTTCAATTTCAACGCATCAATTCGGAAATACAATTACATGTAATTCATGCAAGGTGGATTGATCATATAGATTATAGAATGTGCATCTTCAGTATATTCGACGTATATTTTTGTTCAAAGTATATAAGTACACACATGAATGCGTAAATAAGTAATTATATAGACTTGTTAATATGTATAATGACACGCGTGTATCTATAATCGGTAATTAATTGCTGCAACTATATATAAGTAGTATATATAAAATTTAATAAACAGATGGGACGAAATATACCATATTTTGACTGACTTGTACATAATAAACAAGTAAATATTTACTTTGTGAAATTGTAGAGAAATCGAATATATAAATATACTTACACCCAAATAACGAACAATCAAAATATAATTAGTAGTGAGCAACCTGTGCTTCAATTTCAATAATTTAAGTTGTAATATATACTTATCAATTATCATTATCAGCATAATTAATTTGATACAGAAAGGCAAAAATATATAATATATTCCAAATTGTATTTGTTAACATCCCATCACTCCCATCAGTATATGATTTCAAGATGTCTTTGAGACTCAAAGTTTGAGTAGTATTCTTTTTCGTTATTTTTATAATATATTTAATATATTATATTATACATAGAACGAGTTTCATACATACAACATACAAAGACAAAGTCTATTAGAATGTGTACATACTTAATACTTATACACGTGAGCTATAAACCTAAAACGAAATGTAGATACATAATACATAGGTATAAATAAACTGGAATTCACAGGACAGGATCAACCCTACTACTAAACTATACATATGTGCTATGATTGTGACTATGGTATATTGACGCAGTGTAGAGGAGAGATATATTGTGTGTACAGTTTCAGTCTGATTTTGCAATGAAAGCTTCATTTGTATACAATACAAATAAAAACGCATATTGACTACATATTATATGTAGCCCATAAATGTAGAAAATCACAAGTGGAACTGTCAAATACAGGGTATTACTATACATATACACAATTTGACATTGTTACCAACATCACAATGTCAAAAAAAAAAATTAAATTGGATTAAATTAGGTTAATACAACTATATTTCTATACAGTAGTAAAGTCTGTGCTATGTACGAGTTATAAAGCAAACAACCACTAATAAATACATACCAATGATACTATGTATCGTAATAATAATGAAAAATATAAACCTCATAATAAAAAACAATAAAATGATACATCTATATATTTTTAAAACATAACGTAATACTACTGTGGTATTGTAACTTTTACATAATAAATAAGAGTGTACACACACATACGTACTGCAGCAATGTCTTGACAAAACTGATAGGTGAAGAAAAACGTGAGGCATATACTAGCTCGACTTTTAGTAGTCGGGTGTTTTGCTTCCAATACGAGTAATGACGTACGTTATCGGTGTATGCGGAAATGTTGAATTGTACCAAGGGAGAACAAATTGAACTTGTACAAAGTCAATTCCTTCAAGACTTGATATTGTAAATTCCCCACAGTACATCTAGAGACGTTCACAGTGTACACACACGCTGATTAAATTCACTTTGCACACAGTATTCGACACATTTTTCAGTTTTTATAGTATGCATGTACCTACGAAAGAAAAATTCGATTGTATACAATAATTATAAGAACTTTAAAACCAATATTTTTTGTACTTTAAATTAATAGCTAGTACCTACTACAGTACTTTTAAAAGACTGTTTTTGACGGATAGGCAATGAAAACAGGTGAAAGTTTTTATAAACAAATATACAGCTGAATTATATCCTCAACCAAAAATCCTACCAAGAGGACGACATAAAGGGTAGTGTAGACTGGATTAAATTCTTAAATCAATAAAATTGTTCACTTGCTCACTGGGACGTACATTATAACGATAGTTCTACATGACTGTATTATAACCTTTAGTGACTTTAATAAAATATTGAACGCGTATATGTAGTAAATAATACTAAAAATTCACATTGTGCACTGGACTGCTATTACATCGTGTTACGCACACATACTATGCTAATTGCTGATGCAATTGAAAATGCTGCAAAGCATTGATGCCTAAACTTAGATTGCGATATAATAATAGGTATGTAGTAAGTAAGTAGTATGTACAATTTATACAGAGAGGGTTTCCCGTTCCAAAAATTAAGATTGCTATGGATTCTCGTTTTGGTTCATGTAAGTGGAAGATATCTTGAATCATTTGGTCAGTTCGATTTTTTTAAGTATTATTATTAGCTTTGAAAGCTTCTTCAATTTCTCTTGACGGTTTCGCACTTTGCAATCTTTTCATCAAAAGCTGTAAAAGTGTATTGAAAAATAAATTATTTTAACACTTTATACGTACTTACTAATACCCACACATATAATAATATCTTATGAGTATTTGTATTACTAACGACAAGTAGATAGATAAGGCTATTGGGAGAAGCAGAAAACAGTAAAAAGTGAAAATAGAGCCTTACCGAATTCTCATGCTCAATTCTTCGCTGTTGTTTCTGACGAGAAATGGAAGCAGAACATTGAAGACTTCTACTACTACTATGAGACGACTTGTGAGGCCCTCGGAAGTTACCATGAAAAAAATGATGATGATGACCATGTCGTTGTGTGTCTAAAATCTTTTTTAGCAAGACTCCATTCTCCCTTTCAATTCGTTTCAGTTGGTCAGGTGTGAAAGTGTGATTTCTTCCAATCTTCCGGGATGAACTGGAAGAGGAAGATGCACTAGATGACGAACCCCCACTTCGATTAGATGATGTTGCTGATGACAAGGAAAATGAAATTGAGGAAGTATTATGAGCTGAATTAGTTGACCCACAAGCAGACACACAACTAGAGTTGGATGGTGAACGTTCACCATTCTGATTTTGATCCTTGACTTCATCAAACAATCCAATAAAGCTCGGTGATTTTATTGATAGTACACCTCCGAGGAGAGGAATTGGTTTTGGTATTTGTAAATTGGGTATTAACATTGGCATTGACTCTGTCGTTTTATCCGAATGAATAGTCTTTTCACAACAAATATGTAATTGTTGTTGTTGCTGTTGTGCAAGTGCAAATAAATTAATGGATGTTCCTCCCCCTCCACCTCCCAAAGAATGATTAGAATCTTCATTATTTGAATCTCCTCCGACACCAAAAACGGGTAATGGACTAGCTGTTAGTGATGACATTGGAGATACTTCTGTAATGTCTGAAAAGTCAGATTCTTCTACATTTAAAAAGTCGGTATATTTCTCCATAAAATTATTTAATTCCTCATCAGATTCGTCACTTCCATCAGACTCTTCTGAGCTACTATCACTAATATCAAAAAGTTTGATACCAGCAGTCGTTTGATTTTTACTGCTGCTGCTGCTGCCTGTTTTCTTGTGAGATTTTAAAAACTGGGAAGCACTTATATTGGGCTCCCCAGTGGGATGCTGATGCTGAAGGAGATGATGACGATAGTGTCTATGATGTTGATTTGGATTTGAAACTGAATCACAATCGTTTACATCTATTTTCAACTCTGTCTGAGGATTATTAAGGCAAGCCAATAGAGTTCCCGTGGAAAAAATGTGTTGAGAAGTCCGAATTTGAGGAGCGGATTCTTGAAGTGATGGTTCTGTAAATTTACTATGCATAAAACTAGTACTACCACAATTATTAATGTCCACAGTTCGTCCTGTTGGTAAATTACTGGTGAACAATGTATTTCTCGGTGTGAACCCAAGTATGTTTGGATTAGTAGTGCTTCTTGGTGGTGGTGGCGATTCCTGTGGATGGGATGTTATTGTAGTAGACGATGATGATGACGGTGGAGCAGGATTGTCAAAAAAGTCATGATCAACTTCATCTGTTTGAAGTGACGGGTCAAAACTAATGTCACCAAGTCCAACAACGGGTTGTTTTGCCATGGTTGCTATAATAAAGAATAAAAAAAAATTACGATGTACCTCTGAACACACATACTTTTGCAGACTTTTTGTTTAAAGACGGTGAAATAATTGACTAAATGTGTTTTGAAATTATATTATTTAATTAGAACATACTTTTGGAAAGATTATATATGTGTATATATATAGGAGAAAAAGAACCGAGTAAGACGATGATGTAACCCGTTAGAAACAATATAGAAACACGACACTAATAAATCTATATTATTAAATTGTATTCCTGCAGTGTCCTGCACACCCAACCAATCTATTCCAGTACAAGTTGGATATACCCGTGTTCATAATAAACGAAATATAGGATGGAAGAGGAGACGACTACGAGAGAAATTCCAGGAAAGTTCAGCGAGAAACCGAAAACTTTACAACTCCAATTGCAAGGATGACAAGTTCTAATTTTGAATATCACCAAGAAAAAAAGTAGGAAGAGCAAATAGGAATTTATTTGCTCCATAGCTGCCAATACCCTCTGGCACATAGTGAGGGAGTTGGATGGCAATTAGTGTGGCAATTTTGGCAGCGAATTTGTTTATATGGAAATTTGGAAATGATTTTCATTTTTGAAAAACAAATTTGTTTTATAAAGGAGCATAGGCAACATTTGTGTTGGCAAAGTAATTCATTAGAGACATGGCAGAACAGTGTATTACTTGGCTACGCCTATTTATTTCGGGGGTCGACCAATAGCAGCATTGCAGCTGCTTGAAAAGCAATTTTGTTTTGGTTAATTCGGAAAGACTATTTGGCCACAAGCCCTATGAGGAAAATTTGAGATTCTTTTAAATCTAGCCCTTAAACAAAATTTTTAGCCTCAAAACCACAAAATTAGCTCCCGCTTCTAGGCCAAAAATTTTGGTTTTGGGGCTAAATTTAAAAGAATATTGACAATGTGCATCACGAAAGCTATGCGTGTTTTGCTTGAACAAGGTGAGACTTCAACATTTTTGTTTACAAATGTTGACATTGTTGTACATAAATACAAACAGAAATGTTTTAACAGTAAGAACGGTATGCAGCCAAAAGTGTTGAAGTACAAATAATTACATGAGGCAAAAGTGCTGAAGTCCATATTCATTTTGTTCGGGGAATGTCCCTAAGAAAATGAACTCAAAACAAATGGGGCAAAACGGGCTGCAGAAAAATACAAAATTTGAAAAATTGGGGCAACTTGAACCAAGTTTTGGTTCAATTTCCTTAAGGATATTCACAAAGTAATCAAAAGTGTTGTTTCAGTAGAAATGTTTTGCCATTTGGGGGCGTGGCCAACTTCTGAAGGGAGTCAACATTTTCTCGTATGTCCCCAATATATTACACTAGGCAGCATTTTTGATGGCCGCCATGTCATATACAACAAATGTGTTTGTTGATAATAAACATTTCGAAAAAAAATCAAAATTTTGAAAAGTGACCAAAGGGTTAGATAAAAAAACAGCAAATCTGTTTTGACACAACACATTTGTCGTAATAGTTAAGGATTTTTTCTTAATTATGGGACACGATTCTGATATGTAACAGATGAGGCTCTGGTTACTGTCGCTGTAGGAGAGACTTGGTCAGACTTTTAGCCATTTTACATTGAAGCTGTGGTGATGCTGCATGTCGTTGTAAACAGCATGAGAGTCAAAGTACATGTGTAAATAGCGCATTTGGAGGCTATCCTTGAGAATTCTTTCTTGAATTGCCTGCTTAACACGCCATTATGTGGCAGACGGTATTGGCAGCTATGATTTGCTCGAATAAAAACTTCTTTCTCTTTTCTTTGTGGAATCGTATTTAATTTAAACTATTTTATTGTGTGGATTCGAGGCGATTACTAAGAAATCACGGTAAGTATTAATTACATCCTTTTATTACTTAAATATTCGTAAATTCACCACATAATATTTACTTAATAATACAATCATAATGTAAGGCAAAATAACACATTCGAAACCGAATTCAGTTATAACTTCTGTTTGTACGAGTAAATTGTTTATGAATTTTAAATTTTAACAATTAAGTATGATATTCATTTTGTCCCTTTCATTTCTGCAATCTCTATAAGTAAATAAAGATAAACTGTATGCAGTATACTGTAATAATATTGTGGGATTTCTCATCGGACTTATGAATTATAATACAAGTTATCAAAGAGTGTAGGATCTATGGGATTATATTCTCGGTGCGAGTTATGTGTACCCTATTCTTCATTCTAATATTCATTTGAGTGAAAAGTTAACCTTGATATTCGATGCAGACGTAAGTATACACTCATGAGACAGGGCCTGACTGTCACAATTTAATCGTTAAGTATATATATGTACGTCAGTTGTGTCTTGGTCTTGACTAGAGTAAGATAATTTAGTCTAGTTGGTCTTGATTCTTGAGTACATTTTGAAAAAAATCTCTCGCCTCCACCTGTATTGGCTGTATTTATTTACTTTTCTGAATACTATACTTTATTACGTGTATGGAAAATCTGTCATACTATCATATTTTCAGTATGAGCAGAAAATTTTGGTTTGTACAGAGCAAATGGGGAGCAGATTTTCTACTCCCATTTAACTCTGTAGCTCCCAGTATGAGCAGATTTTTTGTCCTGGGCAGATTTTCCATTATTAAATAAATTTTATTTACATGATGTAAATTATCTCTCCTTCAAGTAAACAAGTATGTATTAGCGGTATTACCTATCCATATAATATATTGATTACAGCAGTGTTTTGGAAATTAATAATTTAAAATTATACGAAATAAATACTTCAGTTTAGTTGAAATTCCCTAAAAAATTCAGTATTGAAACGGTATTAATATAGATTTACTTCTGAGCAATACATATTTTGATAACTGTTGGATTTTGTTTGTATTTTACAGGATATTCAACAGAAATCTTCATCGACATATATATATATATACCCTTTCTAATCTGAACTTTTGACAGTACTCTTTAATTAAGGCAATGGCAAGTAAGGCAGCTCCGCCAACATACTTTGAGGTACATTTAATAATAAAGTCCTTTCAAAGGGGTATTCAAAAAATTGTTGGACTGAGAGCAAGTTTTAAAGTTTTAACTAATTTGTAATGTATATATATTTCACTTTCACGGAACAAAAGGCGATGGGTGGTGTACCTCCTAGTGCGCCACTTACAGCTGGACAACCGAGTAAGAATCATTCAGTCCATAATTACAGTCCTACTACTTCTATGTGGCCAGTAAATGATGATGGTAAACATATGACCTTGAGAAAGCGCTGCTTTTTTTAAATTAATAGTTCTATTCATTTGCTTTTAATCAAGGGATTCAATTCCTTTGAACTATATTATATGTGTAGTATTCTTCTTCATCGTGGTAGCGTTGCTATATTATACATTTTCTCAGAATTGTATTTCCCTATCCTTTTATTATGTACTTTGCATTTGATTTTGGTTTTGTCTCATTTGTCTCCTTCATTAATTATACAAAAAAATTCTACAAAACTTGAGGCTTGTCCTTAAATTTTTTGTGTAATTTCGTCAAAGCTGTGGGTCATGTAGTCAAATCCAAGCGCATGATGAAAGTTGTTAAATTTGACAGATTATTGGATTTCTACAAATAAGAATAACTAATTTCAATTTCTCATTTCAGTTACTCCAGGACCAACTATTATTACGACTATAATACCCGTAGGTCCTAATTCAACGCATCTGGTAATTTTTTAATTCAAAACAGTAGTGCATTGGGTTGTAACATGTCCGTTTATTTTTATTATAATAAATTGTTAATGTTCTTTTCTGTAAAAGGTGTGTCCTCATTGTCATGCTGAAATTGAAACATCTACACGGACAACGCCAGGTAATTCCATTGGATGAACATAAAGTTTTTTAAAATGAATGAATATAATCCCATGTACAAATACCTAAATATGTTACCTTCGGCTTATTTTCTAGGATTAATTGCATATATTTCTGGAACGGTGATTGCCTTGTTGGGTTGTTTCTGGGGCTGTTGTTTAATCCCATGCTGTTTCGATGATTGCATGGATGTAAGTGGAGAAATATTTAAAAATAAATTATTTACTGATTTGATACTCCTCGTAATTAAATAATATATATTTTCTATAATTTTCTCGTTTGAAATCAGGTTCATCATACGTGCCCCAATTGCAAAGCCTTCCTTGGTCGCTTTCGTCGATGATCGTCTAGTAAAAAAAACTAACACGACACTCGTTATATCCTTCATATACAAACGCAGGCGGCTACAGAGACTTTGTTTGCCCTTTCGGCTTCCAAAAACTTTGCATTAAATACTATGAGAATGAATTTAGTGCCAATCGCTAAAATATATATTGTATACGCCATACGTCTAAGTATTTGAACAACAACAATTTTATTAATAGACTAGAATAACAGTAATTACTGTCTTCTACTGAAATGAAATATTTCCGATACCTTTTCATTGAAAATTTTTCATGTTTATGGGTACAAATGTATATTATATATATTATAATTATATTTCCTTTCACGTCTCTTTTGAATATGTATTTGAAGTCGTTTCCTACTCTGTATTACTGTACAAGTATATGATGTACTTACATTTATGCATAATATTATAGTGTTCGTGTTGCATTCTACTTTTTTGTTAAAATTTTCTACCATTGCATGTACAACGTTTTTTCTTTTAAATATTGTATAGTTACTATTTTTGCTCGCCTTTATGATTTCTGAAAATTAAAGCGAATGTAATTGAATTATTAAAAAAAATACATTTACATGCTGTTCATGAATATATTATTGATATCACACAAAATGGCCTGTTTTCCAAAGATATATATATTATTGTAATGTATAGAATGTACCTACCTATCTTTATTATATTATTATAGTTTTGTCGATCGAGCTTTTCATCGTATAGCCTATACATACTTAAGTTAATCTCACTGTATGTGGCACATACTATGTGCATCATTCGCAATGGAAATTAAAGTCAATTTTTGAAGACATTGTTTTAACATAAGAAAAACTGATGACCGACAAGGGAAATATGAATGACGATTTGTATTTACTGTGCTTTTTGCAACTTTGACATATTATATGTAAATATATACATATACACATGTACCGTAGTATAATGTGTGCGACCAGTTGTACATACATTGAGAACATGCTCGTTATTTCTAAATAAAGGAATTAAAAGTGTTAAAACATGCGTTTGAAAATATTGAAAATAATGATAATAATGATAATTTATTTAATTTATTATTAATATTAATAATATTTATTATTATTTGTTTTTTTTTTTGACACCGCAGAGTGCAGACAATTTTTCGACACCATATAAATCGTTGAATATAGAGGCCCAATTTGAAAATTCATAGAGTTTTTTTCGTGTGTCTGTAGCACCACCAGAAAAGAATGGAAAAATAAGTCAATTTTTTGGGAAATTTCAAAACCTATGTAGTATTAGAGT
>JAIUND010004674.1:0-11266 GCA_034699125.1 Gisinianus flammeolus
TTATTATGATTTATGTATCTCCTATTTTATATTTTATGTACCGTGTTTAATGTCGAAAAGCAATACATATGTACTGAGTATTGAGCACGTTAAATAAAACCAAACTTGAAACCAACGCGTTCCAACGGAGACTTTAAGAATTGGATACATCCTCAAGTCAATACCTAAGTCAGCTATACTTACCGCAAGGCAAGAAACTATCCGAGCGGCATCCAACTTGAACAGAACGTTCTTTTTTGCTCGTCAATTTCCTTATACGATATGTCTTCATCTCCCCGTTCACTACGAAATCAATTTAAAAACCTTCACAGAATTACATAGAAGATCCTTAAAACTTCAGCTCGTACTCACCGTGTTAAACATGGCCATAAAAGGGACGACATTGGTCGGCAAATGAGTGTCCGTAAATGCTGGATGGTTGGAATTTTGACGAGTCCACATTTTTTTCGTGTGATTCTTGAGTTTTAGAATTTAAAGAGAGATTCAAAAGTCCAATGAAATCTTTTGAATCCAAAGAAAATGTTATTTTCTAAAATTGTCCCTGTTTTTTTTCTGCTTTTGTTGAGAAATTCACAAACGTCTGATGGAGTTGACTCTACAATTTTGGCCATTGCGCATTGTGTTCATTGATTTTCAGTTTCTGAATGACGATATGGCGAATTCGTATGTTTAAAGTTCAGGACCTCACAGGATTTTCCCTATTTATTAGTCAATTTTCAAAACTTTTGCCCTCACTTAAAAAATATGGGCGTCGGCAAGTAGACATTTTTGAAATCTCATTCACCTACGCAAGAACCTTGGAATTATACCCTGAAAATATATAAACGGCGTCCAACTTTTACAATTTATAAAGGCAAAATGAACGATGTGTTGCCATCAGCGTAATGTGCGCCATTCACTTATTACTCAATATAAATACATATGCGGGCTTCCCCTGCAGATTTGATCGTCTGATGGCTTATGGTTCTTTTACAATAAACCCGAATTTCCACTCCAGACAATGTTTTATCTTTTGTTTCAGCTCACGATGAGCTGAAACGATCAGTGAAATATTGCTTCACGCCGTTTTGAAAAGGAGAATGAGAAAACAATCAATTCGTCGTCAAATCTTTACAAAATGTTGTGATTCTTCAAAATTTTCTGGCCTAATTTTATTCTACTACATTTCACTCGAGTATACAGATTCTGCGGTTTTCCAGCCATGTAAATCCCAGGACACAACGTAAAAACCAGGCAGAGTTTGAATATGCGGATAAGAAAACCCGCCGGAGAGTGTGGGATCTAGAAGTCGAGATATTTGAGTTTGAATGTCGAGCACAATTTAGCAGCGACTCGCGCGCGTAAGTTCCGTTTGAATGAAACGGTTTCATTGAATTTCAGAGATTTTCTTGAACTCTGCTTTCATTATACAATTTTGAGAGAGTCCTCTAGCAGCAATTTGAGTAACGTTGTTTTCCACTTTGCCCACTCACTTTTCGGAAAATCACTTTAATTAAAACTGAAGATGGGAAAAATGCACTTAAAATTAAAATCCACACGAGTCAACATTTTTTCCTGCTGCAGTTGAGTTTTCGGATTGCAAAGTGAGATTTGAAAGTTCAGATGGAAATTTCTATTTCTATTTTCCAGAATTTTCACCGCTTTCTCTATTTTCGTGGCTTCGATATTCACAAATCCCTGATGGAAACGACGAAAGATGTTTTGGATGTCATATTTAAGTTTTGAATGTTCAACTGGAATTCCATTACTTAGCCGATTAGTCAATTTCCAAGTCCCGGTTCCATTACAAAGTGGAGAAAAGTAGGTATTTCGTAGTTTCTTTTGACTCGCGGTCACCATCAATCATTCACTTGAGTTGTAATGCAAAATAATGGAGCAGAATATTTAGCCCAAGTATTAAAAGTACCGTGAATAATTTGGTTAAAAATCAATTATGAATTAAAGTAAAGTGAAGGGATTCGGGCAAAAACTGTGTAAGTTCAACGCCGATTGCTTCTGAACCTGAATGTTCGCTGACTTAACTACGTAAGTTCAAGGGGTGAGGTACTATTAGTGTGAAAAGGCAACCAAAGTGTATGAATGGCGTGCAACTTTCCCAATTTTCTATCTGCCATTTCAGCCAAAAGTCAACTGCATTTTGACATGAAATAAATGACAATTGACTGATTCTAAACATTTTCGTTGGACATGATATGTAGAAAATATGCGCGAAGGCCGAATGAAAATTGAATCGTTCTAATAAAAAAATCCCGTGAAACGTGTCCAGTCTATATTATAAAGAGTCAAACTAAAAAAACTTATTCCTTGTATAGCTTCAATCCTTACTATAAATCTGCAATCCCAGATATATGTAATTTCAAAGCTCTATATACATTCAAACGACGTCCGACTTCAACAAACTAATAGTGAACTTTCATAAGCTGATTCAACTCGTCTCATAACACGCGAATTTACTAGATCATTTGCTCAATTTTCGTTTCCTACATTATCTTTGCCAGGGTTGGACACCGGTTAATTTAATTTACACCCGTCTGATTGTCTTCATCCTGCAGTATCAGTAACATCCATAAATTGTTCTACGTTTCCTTGGGGAATTTGCATAAAGTTATTTTCTCTATTTTGTTTCATCTTCATCTGTACAATTACTGGTATTGGCATTAAAATTTCAAAAGGATTCAATCGGAGCAAAGCAGATGAGATTTCAGTGTGTATATATTTCCATGAGAATGAGAAATCCTGTTGGGATTCCACACTCAAGTTAATGAATGTAGTAATTTTACTGTATGTTTAATTACAGCCAGCCCAGTTTGCGACCTTCACATAATTAACGCTCGCGCTGACTTCACTCATAAACTCATATCAACCCGAAGAAAGGCAAACGTGCGAGAGAGAAACCGGTTGCGTACAATGTTCAATACATTGCTAATGATAATTTATTGGGGCTACGCACAAAATGCACAAAAACATCAACTCTTTGCTCTCTCATTACAATGTCCTTCTTATAATTAATCATGGCCACAGACTTCTTAATATAAGCAAATGTTTTGCTCCAGTCTTCTTCCGTCTGCTGATTCAAACCAACGAGATTTTTCTTTATTCACATTCTCCTTCACATTGGAATTCATTCTTTAATCTTCATCTCGATTCCAATTCCAATTCCAATTGCGACACACCCAAATAACTCTCAAGCTTGATCGTTAGTCAAGTACAAAACTAAATGCAATACAACACGATTTTCGAATTTTCATCTGTGGTTCAATTTTAAATTTTCAACCCAGATTTTTTGGACGGATCTTAAATTTCCAAATTTGTTTTTAATTATGGACGAGACCGGCTACATTTTCAAATGGTGTATAAAAAAGTGCTGGATCGGGTAAGAAATTTAATTCCTCTCATATTCATACGAAAACTAAGTAAAAAAGTGTAAATTAAATTAATTTAAGGAAATTTGGAATATTTCACAGTACAATTCAACCACGACTGATTGTGAAGTGGAAATGAACAATTCGAGCCGTAAAACGAAGCGTGAAGAATATCAACGGAGTATTTCAATCAATTACTCTGTGCACTCACCACACACATTGCGCCTACTAAAACTGATGTCACTCTCCATGCGAGTGCAATCTCGGAATTCATTAAAACCCGGCCCGAATTATACAGTTTGTTTCGCCCGGAGAATTCCCAGCGGACGATTGCTTCCAGAATTGTGGTTGTTGGTCCATACAGGAACGAACATGATTGGAATCCTTCAATATGCTTGTGACAACTATAGAGATTTCCCCCAATCATTTAGATTTATTCTCTGCGACTCGGTTCCAGATTGGCTTCCCGCCATCAATCATTTTGAAAATGTATAATCCGAGAGGAACAACACCAAGAGAATTTAGGATTAAATTAATCCGATTAATAGAGAATCCGTCAATTGTGAATACTTTGTTTGAGAAAACGTTTTACGAGTGGAAACTGACGCACTCTCCAAGTTCTTCCCTCGTCCTCCTCCCGAGTTTCCGAATGTGTGATCTTTTCATCCTCCCCATGATCTTCAGTGATATCCTGAGGGATTGGGAGACCAATGAAATTCCGAGGAGGAACACGCGAGAGAATTTGAATAAACAGTTTTTAAGGGCTAAAATTGGCGCGTTGTTTTTATTCGTGGATTTGGGGAAAGAGAATTTTCATTTGAGGGAATTTTTAGAGAAGAGTCATTTCGGGGATTTGCAGAAGTGTGAACTCATTGTGAATGACAGACAGTTCTTTCAAGTGCAAGCGTGTGAGGATAAATCGAAGCTCGGGAAATATCTCACTCCGAATTCGACCCCGAAACTCGGAGGCAACCTTGAAAGGATTTTGTACAGGAAAATTAGCCAGAATTGAATTGAATTTAAATGCTTTTTATTACGGAAGTTGGACGACGGTCAATTACATTTATGAAATTTTTTACCAATGCTTAGAAGATAGTATTTGTCCTCAGTTCTGATTAATGTTGACTTTGGATTTTAAATTTTAATCAACGTCCACCAATTTGTTATTGTTTTCACAAGGAAATAAATATCAATCGAGGTGAAATGATTTTGCATTTAATTTATTTCTTCATTTCATTCAATTGCCACTTTTGCGAGCAGATGTCCTTATATTTTTTGGCACCAAACTCTCAATTCAAACGAATCGGAAATTCACGATCAGTCTGATCATCACTCATCCATCATCAGACTTTACAATTTGCATCATTTCGTCTTAAATGCGTTTCTCCATAACAATTCATTTAAAAAGTAGTTTTTTTCATTTGTAAAGTTTTGTGTCACTCCCGAAAAACTGATTTGAAGATATTGTCAATAGTTTACGGAGAAAACATCACAAGAAATGGAAGATTTGAGTAATTTTGTGGTTGCTGTTTCAAGTGGAAAAGGAAATGACAAGTCTTGTTGCTCTGCTTATTCTGTAAGTATTAAATTCAAATAATTTGAAATTAACTAAAAACAACTGTTAATTTTCTTAAATTCAAATTTTTTATTGCTGTCAAATTGACAGTGTCAATTAATTATTTGGATGGGTTTTTGTCTGTCATTGCAGCTGCGCTCCAAAGCCCGAAAAGCTGAAGAGCAAGAAGATATTCCCGATTCTTCCCTTTCAGAATTAGACGAATCTTCATACTCAAATGTAAGAACAAAAGAAAGATACAATGAAACATTTCAAATTACAATTGAAATAAATGAGAATTCATTGTTATTATTATTATTATTGTTTTGAATTGAATTTGAACATTATAATTTTATCATAATGTTTTGTTCGTATGATGCAGAATCGACTTCAGCAGCTAAATGCTCTGATAAATCCCCATTTGAAGAAAATCAAACTGGAATCAGAGCATGTTGTTGAACTTGGACCAAAATTGGAGCCGGAAGATCCAGATGAAATTCCAGTTCAGATTAAAAATCATCTCGATTCCATTCGGATGTTAACAGCCAAAAGTCCACACAGCAAGCAAATCAACAAAAAAATTGAAAAAGTATGTCAAAACTAAACAATGAAAACAATATCCATAAATAATTGTCTTACCATTTTCTGAATTTCAAAAACAATTTTAATTGTTTTACAATTTATGTTTCCAATATTTTGTATTCGTCCAGCTTTGCTCAATTTTTAAGAATATTGAGCCGCATTTTCGAACTGCCGAAAATGGCATCGTCCGTTCGTCAAATGAATCTTTTGAAGAGCAAAAACTGCTTTATGGAATTATGGAGAAAACCATCAAATTCTTCAAACTTCAACTTGAATCCGTTTCCAATGCAAAAACAGCACTCGAGGACGATTTGAACAATGAAAAAATAATGGCCAAGTTTCTTCAAGAGAAAATTGAAGAACTTGAACACATTCTGCAGAGCAAAGAAGACGAACAAGTGTCAGGTCAAAAAATGGAGGGGCTTCAAAATCTACCGGATTCATCTCGTGCTTCTGTTCAATTCAATTCAATTCAACTTTATTTAACGTGCTAGATTGGGAACAGTATTTTCATACTGGCGTGTACCCCATGAACACTACTAATGTCTATTACAATTTTCAATTTTAAATAGTGGCCAAATAAAGGATGTAAACAATTATAAGGAGAAATTTAGTAAATATCATTCTTAAAGGAGAGAAATTAGGTTGTTACAAATTCATTAAGTCTTTTGTTTATGAGTTGCCGGTTTAACAAATCCATAAATTTTGGAAGCGAGAGATCCATGAGATCTATTTGTTTGACTTTTGAACTCAAATCATTCCAAACCAAGACGCAATGATAGAATGGATTAAGTTTTTTAAAAAAAATTGTATCGTGTTTAGGTACTAGAAGCCGGCTACACAAAATCTGGCTGAAAACAAAATTAACTGATCAAAGGTATTCGATTAAGGTGAACTGACTTAAATGCAAAAACTCCATAAAAATATTGTAGACGTTCAGAAATAGTTAGCAAATTGCATTTTTCATGCAATTCCATATAATTAATAGACGGGGCATTATATATACGATTGTCATAAGAATGTGCAATTCTGTTAATTTTTTTGGAACGATTAATTATATGGGGATAAAAATATGAACCTAATAATGTGTTCACTTTGGACTGCAAAATCTCTATTTGAGTATTTGAAAGGATTCCCCATATAATTAAGCCATAGTCAATAATTGACAAAAGAATTAATCAGAACCTTAAAGATCTGCAGGTTTAAGAACCTTTTGATTCTAATGAGGCATCCAACAGCCGATGAGACTCCCACAGACATGTTGATAATGATTTTTAAAAGACAAAGTGGAGTCAAAAATGATTCCTAGGTATTTGAATTCAGAGACAAGTTCAATGGTTTGACTTTTGCATGTTAAAATTGGCAAAGGGTCTTCAGATTTAGATGATGTTTTAGACTTAATCATTAATTTAGTTTTAGAGAAATTAATTAAAAGATCCCTTTCAGTGCACCAATTGTCAAAATTCTCCATTGTAACACTATGATTTTTTAGGAGTTCATTTACATTTACATCAAAAGAATAAAGACAGGTTATCAGCAAAGAGCCAGTAGTAATCAGCAGGTCAACTCACCAACACCATTAAAAAAGATTGAAAACAGAATAGGAGAAAGAATTCCACCCTGGGGAACACCTCTGAGGAGATTGAAAACTTTTGAAATAAAGGTAGTCATTTTAATCTTAAATGTTCGGTTCGCAAAATACATGCAAAGGTACAAGAGTAGAATATTCGGGATTTTCATGTCAAAAAGTAAGAGAAGTAATTTCAGAGGTCGGACCGAGTCAAAGGCTTTTTTCAAATCCACAAAAACAACGCCTGCTAGCATATTTGTTCTGTCTAAATTAGTTGTCAAGTCATTTGTAAAAAGGGAAAGTGCAGTAATACAGGAATGATGCCTACAAAACCCATGCTGATAAGTGTCCAATAAATCGTTCAGCTCAATATAATTGTAAAGCTTTCTAAAAACAATTTTCTCAAAAAGTTTACTTAGAATAGGTAATATCGAAATTGGGCGATAATTACTTGCATCAGATCGATTTCCTTTGCCTTTGTAAATTGGAGTAAATTATAGCTGTATTAAATGCTTTGGGAAGAATATGTAATTTCAGAAAAAGATCAAATATGAATTTAAGAGGAAATGCTAGTTCCTTCATGAACAAACTTAAAAACTTGTAGGGGATTTCCCGTCCGTATTAAGTTGAAGGTCTTAGAGTTTTAAATGCTGCTTTAATTTCTTCAGTAGTCATAAAATTGAGAATCTCCGAGTCAGATATGTTAAGTTTGTTTAATAAATTTTGAATTTCCTCATTATCGTTAGAGCCTGACAGTGCAAATAGCTCCGCTAATGCTTCACACATTAAGGAAGGATCCGTAACAGGTTTGTCCAGATAAGTAAGAGTCGTTATAAGAGTACTTTTTTTGGTCCTAAAATTAGTAAGCTCATTATACACATTCCAAATATTCGAAGACGTCAATATTTCTTGGCATTTAATCAAAAAGTAATCTCTTTTAGCATAATTAATTTGATTCTGAACATGATTTTTAAACTGTTTGAATTTCTTTTCATGTTCCTTCAGTTTGGATTTGTAAAAAATCCGTCGTTTGTTATCCCTTTCCCAAATCAAGTCCAAAATTTTTCGAGACATCCAGGGAGATTTCTTTCCTTTTACTCTACGTTTAGTTAGAGGAGCAAAAAAATCCAACAGTTTCATAACTTCTTCCTCGAAAAATGTTAAAATATCATCTGCATTATTTAATGATGTCAGTTTAGACCAGTCAATATTATTAAGCTCTGGATGCAACTTCTATGTCAACGCTACTATATTTTCTAGTTTGAATAATTTTAAAAGGAAATTTGGGTTGATTATTATGTTTAATTACGTATACTGCCTTGTGATCCGAATCTGTTAAATCAAAAGTTCCTGCATAATTGTTTTTAAAATAATCACTAACATGCGCATGATCAATGAGCGTTTCTGATTTGCCATTGATTCTGGTAGGTAAATTTATTAATTGACTAAGGTTAAATTGACTAACAAGGCTTTTTAAGAGAAACGAATTGCTATCATTCTTACTCAGGTCAATATTGAAATCCCCAAGCACAATAATGTTGTCATTTTTTAATAAAATTTCTAGAAACAGCTAGTTCAATGATTTAAAAAGTCCAATTTATTAATACTAGGGTTTGGGGATCTATAAATATTAACTACAGCTATTTGAGGCGTGAAAGGAATTTTAATCTGCATAACATTAACTTCGACAAAATTGGGGAAACCTGTTTTAAAATCTAGCTTAGAGTAGGAACAATCACTATATAGAAGGCAGAACCACCCCTTGAACTAGGTGACCCCTGGAAAAAAGGACAAAAGCTATACTCAGGAATTTCAAATGAACTAGATTTGAAATTTTTTCCCATTCTCAATTCGTTGAGAGTAAAACAATGAAATTGGGTTGATTGTAAAAATGATTTAAGTTCTTCAAATTTACTATTTAAACCATTTATATTCAAATGGCCAAATTTTATCCCCTTAATTGAATTGAAATCAAAACCCCCCTGATAATCTGGTAATAGACTTGAATTTGTATCAACCTTGACAATACTTGACAAATTTAAATTTAGACTACTATTTGGAGGTAACTGACATACTTTGCATACATTATTGCTATTTAATTGACCTAAACATACGATACAGCACGGATTTGAACACTGCGGACTGGTCCGAAAAGTTTTTTTGATTTCCATAAATGCATAGGGAGACATACTGGGCATGCACGTTCGGTGAAATCGATTCCCACATATTATGTAAACAAAAAACGCCTGTGTGTCGACGAAAATGTCCAATGAAATGGTTCAGAAATTCCTCCAATCAGCCGTCACCGCGGAAATCCAGAGAATCGGAATATTCGGATTGACCCAATAAAGACTCGGAATAACAAAGAGAGCGCCGCCATACACACCAAATGAGTAGAAACACATCATAAATTCCATCAGTGTTTTCCTGCCAGCTCCAGCCGTTTCGGTTTCCATTTCAGTTTCCTCAGCTCCAATTCCAACTGTGGGCGGAGTCAACTCAAATTCATCTGACAAAATACACAAAAACACATTTAAAAAAGGAAACTTCTCGCAGTGAAATTCGTTTTGTTTTGTTATTTAATGATTTTGAAATGTACCGCTGATTTTGAGGATTTCATTGTAGGCTTTGAGGCTGAGATCCCTCCCGGAATCGAACATGGTGTAAATTATTGAAAAGAACGTGATGTAACACGTACAGAAAATGATCATGATTGGCGTAAAATCCCAGTCGGATTGATCACCGGCAGATCGTCCAGTCCGAATTGTCACGAAGATTGTCTGACTCGCAAACAACAATTGCCAGAGCTTGAACTGGATTTTCTTCCCGATGGACTTTTGATTTTCCATTTTCCCCGTCAATTCATTGAAAATGACTGGAATCAATTTGATCTTTGAGATGAAGGAAAACGTCGAGTAATTCCATTTCAAATCCAACCGCGTCAACATTCTGGACTTTTCCTAGAAACATACCTGTTAAAATGTAAGAAATGGAATAATGGAGAAAATCAACTGGATGAATTCAGTAAAAAACTGCTTCACTTTTCCATGCCAGTGCTACAGTTTTGCTTTGTTTTGACATTGAAAAGGAACTATATATACGTTTTGTAATTTGCAAATATAATTTTTCTCCGGATTCTGATTCGCAACTTTGAGCGTTGATTAAAACGAATGAACGCAAACATTTATTTGACAAATTACCCGAAATTAATTAGAATGGGGACAGGAAAGCGGATATTCGGTAAATGGAATTCTGTTCTTTAGATTAAAACAATGGAAATCCACACCACACCAATTATTGTGAACGTTATAGCTGTGGGCAGTTAAGTGTCCGTATTTCCTCCAGTTTCCAGCATATATATTTGTATATAATTTCCCGAAAGTCGGCGACTTTTAACTTTTTCTACGGACAATTTAATGACAAATAATGTAGACGACCAACAGCCGTCCAATTCCGTATAAATGATGCTCAACAATGGTATATAAAAAAGGAATCTATGGAGGACAATTTGTATAATAAAATGAAAAGGATGTGGATTTCTTGTTTTCCCCTTTTCAAATTCACGCAGAAATAAACTGAAGTCGACGTGTATATAGAATTTGGCAAGGCTTTCAAGTCGAGAACTATGTATATTACCGTATACGTTATAATAGAACCGCAGCGGTTGTATCGTAAAATCTATGACGAATCTATGATTCTTTCCATTTACTTTACATTAGACTGCGGTTGTATAAGAAGGAGCGGTTCTATAATAGCATATACGGTATTTTTATATGCTGTGTTTTACTCGTATTTCCATTCGGATTATTGATTATGCCAATTTTGAATTTAACTCGTATGTTCATTTCCGCACAGACATGAGCGGCGCATTCGATTTATACAAGTCTTTTGGTTCTGTGTTCCCAATTTTCAAACTGAAGGAGTAATTAAACAACTAAATTATTTAATAGCCATTCCCTTTTGGGGTTAATACATTTCTCTCTCTTTGTATATACTTTCACGAATATTCCGTGGGCTTTGAGTGCTTTTACATGAATTCTTAATGAAGCCCTTGCGGCTGTTGCCACACTGCAATGATGCTCTATATATATAGTCATTTTCCTTGGGATAATTAAATTCCTATAGAGGAGAGCGGGGTAAAAATGACCACCAAAAGTTTTTCGCATTTACGCGAATTGTAATGAACGAATTGGGATT
>JAIUND010004675.1:0-11260 GCA_034699125.1 Gisinianus flammeolus
AGATTGACCCCGTTCAGGTCAGGTTATAGATTGACCCCGTTCAGGTCAGGTTATAGATTGACCCCGTTCAGGTCAGGACATAGGTTGACCTGGTTCAGGTCAGATTATAGGTTGACGTGGTTCAGGTCTGGTTATAGGTTGGCCTAGTTCAGGTCAGGTTATAGGGTGACCTCGTTTAGGTCTGGTTATAGGTTGACCTGGTTTAGGTCAGGTCGCATCGATTGTAAAACAGGTCAACCTGACATGTGCCGAGCCTTAATGAATTGTGAGTTTAAAAGAACATTCATTTCGTTTTTAAGGAATATTAAGACAATGGTATTATACCATTGCTGTGTGTGTCGTGCACAAGTTGCTTCAAACAAAATAAAAGTCCGGGCAGGTGCCCCGTCCCGTTGGCCACAGGTTCAAGATTATTGTCAAATTCATGGCATTGACGTTACCAAAACAGATCTCATTTGTGGGAAATGTGATGCTAAATTCTTCTCTGTTGGTCGAAAGCAAAATCTGAAACGAATTCCCAATCGCATTCCCTTCAAAGGAAAACCAAAAGTACCAACTTTTCAACATACACAACACTGTTCTATCGGTGATTCAACATTGCACTCACAAAGCAATATTCATGCAACCTCTTTGAGCCAGCCACCGTTTAGCCCGGGGTTTTCTGAAGCCGAAACTCTGAATTCTTCAGAAAGCTCTCAAACTCAATCAACGACTAGTCCCCTTTCCAGCCAAGTTTCTCCCATATCCGATTTTAATATAAACGAGGAATCATCTCGATTACAAGATTTTGATGATGATTCTGCATACTCCTTCAACTCACAGTCATCTGCAAGCAGTCAATCCCAAGAACAGGGATTGACTTTGTCCTTGTCATCTCTATCTAGCCAATTCAGTACAGCTAGCGCTAGTCAATCGCTTATAGTAGAATCTGTAGCTTCGTGGTCGTTCTTTGGCGAACCAGCTGGCATTTATTTGCCATTCAAGTCGTTCAAAACTTTGGAGCGACACTGTTTCTTATGTAAAAAACCTGGCGCAGGAAGTCGATGCCGCATATCAAAACTGTGCGCATTGGACCTGTTTTTGAAAAAAGAAATCATCGTTCCAACACAAAATCGAAGTTGTTCAAATCACTTAAAAAATGGCATTTTTACTGAAGAAGCCATGACAAAAATGAGTGCCACAAAATCAGAAGTATTTCTTTCAACTATCGAAATAACCAATCTTATCAAAGATCTCCTTGATTTAGCTCGGTCAATAAAAAACTCTGTTGATTTTGGTCTCAACTCTTCATTCAAGGATGAGGACTTCACTGTTCTTCTTGGGCGGAATCGAAGGGATTTTGAAAACTTATTTGAATATATAGAGCCGCGTATGAAAAATAGCTGTAATCGATCGTCAAGAAACGCTTTGGCTGTTTTCCTGATGAAAATGCGTCTCAACCTGCCCCAAAATGTCTTGGCGCTCTTATTTGGCTTCAGCTGCCAGTCCGCCGTCAGTAAAACTATTGAGACAGTGTCCCTTTTACTTGATGAACTTTTTGTCCCTTTTCACCTTGGTTTTGGTCCGGGGCACATGACAAGGGAAACATGCCATGACAATCACCAGAGTAAATTCGCATCAAAACTTTTTCAAATCAAAGATGGAAATATCGGTTTGATCCTAGATGGTACATACTTACAAACTCAAAAACCAAAAGATCATGCAGAACAACGATTTTGTTTCTCGGGGCAAAAAAAGTATTCCCTGTGTAAACCCATGATGACAGTCACACCAACAGGTAAAATCATGGGCGTGGACGGCCCATGGAGGGCAATTAATAATGATGCTTCGATTCTGAACAGAATGTTAAAAAACACTTCCGAATGTTCCATAAGGTCGTTTGCCCGACCTGGTGACCTTTTTATTTTGGATCGAGGATTCAGGGACAGCGCAACTCCACTTGGATATAAATTACAAAATGCCGTGCTTTCTAAAAAAAAAAGCAAAATCAATTTACAACTGCGGAAGGAAATATGTCACGATTAGTCACATTTCTACGCTGGGTTGTCGAAGTTGTAAACGGAAGAGTGAAAAATCTCTCGGTTTTTTTATGCAAAAATTCCGGCTTCATATTACCCCAAAATTGGTCGCTTTTTTCGAATTTGTTGCGCAATTGTTAATGCTTACCACCCACCAATATTTACTGACTCTGAGGATCATGAAGAATTAGCCGAACGAGTCTAAAACAGGGTTGATCAGTTCAATGATTTGCAAGAAACTAGAATCTGAGGGTTTGTAAAGAAAGACAAAATGTTGGGCTAAGGGATCGGCAGACACTGTACCAGAATTTCCTTTCCTATCCATCGCAGATTTAAAAAAAATTACTCTTGGCATATATCAAATCAACCAGTCCGAACACTATGCGCGTGGTCATGTTTCGGATTCCCAGTATACAATTTATTTGCACAAACAAAAGGAAAATCTAATACGAGCCAAAATACACTCGAAATTTTCAAATAGACAGTTGCACCAGTGCTGGGTAAAATTTGATGCAGAGGGTATTGGAGAAAATTCTATTACTGGATGGTACTGCAAGTGTCGCGTAGGTGCGCGTACATTGGGCTGCTGTGCGCATGTCACTTCAGTTCTTTGGTATCTGGGATACGCACGCCACCTTGATCAGCCACTGCCAAAGAAACGGTCATTGTGTCATAACATTTTGGATGCGTCTGCTGTAGACGAGGTTGAAGAAGATGATGGATCAGACGATGATGACGAAGCCGTTCTCTCTGAAGACGTAAGTTTTTTACACTTGGTTTGAATTTCCGTTTTTTCAAAATGTCAATTCACAAATTGATTTACGTTATAGGAAGAAGAAGAAGCGCGCGCTTGGAAAGATGACGGTGATATTTACATGGAAGGCGATTAGACGTAAATTCGGTATAGTCTTCGTGCGGTCTTCACATTTCCATATGAAAAAGAAGCTTACAATCAGCTATCCCCTTATTATGGACATATTTGTAATTGCTTTTGTATTACAATTTGTGATTTGTTGCTTAAAAATATTTGGCACTTGCCATGTTAAAACTAGTTTATTTTATGATATTAAAGCTAAAAATTATTAATTTAAGAATTAAAATTACTCCAGGACTTTTACAATGATAAAAAATTCCATCTGGGCAATTCATTTTTACGAGTCATTTCAATGGGTGGCCATTATTAGTTCCAAATGGCCACTTATCGTCATTATCATCTTTTTTCATTGTCACTTTCCTCCGCCTCTTATTTCTCATCAGCACTTTCCCCCCAGTCGTTACTTGTTTTTCACCATCATTCCTCCCCGTCGCCGATTTTTTCTCAGCGCGATTTCTTCCTTATGGTCACTGTCCCCTAATTGTCACATTTTTCTGCATGTCATTTTTTATATTATGACAGAAAATAAGTCCGGAGCCTTTTCCTTTTACTAAATATTTCCGGTATTGGAATCCCATAGTTACAATTTTTTCACTATTTATTCCGGCCCATGTATTCGAGAAACTGCATACTGTTCTTTCCATGTAGGCAGAGAGAGTGCAGTTTCCATAATAATAATAAGTAATATAATTGAAATGGTAATGATGTCAATTCTTACATACATTTTACTTCTTTATCGCAACTAAAAAGATGAATCTAAAATTGGCTGCAAGTTGCAAGATTTCGTTCTCGTCTGTTGTTTGATTTCCCCATGATAATATAATATAATAAAGCTCTCCTGTTTGACTTGACTTAAGGCTCCGCCAATATTTGCCTACAAATGTTCTCGTTCTCGTAATTTTGCACCACAAGGAAATGTTGACATTGTCAACTCTATGCCAACTCTAGTCTGGAATCTGGAGAAGAATATAAGTAGTACATATAGAAAAAGAGTTTATTTTATAGTCTCATGTTACCGTTACGTTACACATTTCACTTGAATGCTTCCTAAAGAAACGCCAAACGCCGTTTGTCTATAACAAAGATTTTCCTCATGAGACTGAATTCATTTTCTTTGGAGTTGGAAAGTTGAATGGAAAGTTTTGTCAGTTTATTTTTATGAAGTCATTTCATTTCATTAGTTGAAAATCCTCAGCCCTCATTTTGTATCATCCGCATCATCCTCTTTCTTTCATCTTAATCTAAAACAATGATGCTGATGAGAGAGAGAGAGACCCTCCCCTGTCTTCAGGTTTGAACATTCTCACAAACACACAAAATCCCACAATTAAAGTTAATTAAATAGGATTATGTAATTGTGATTTCCGCACTAAACTCGAAAGTTTAAATCCTCTAATTTCCCTCGTCTATACATATATTTTAAGTCAGTAGTGAGGATGGAAGTAGACATTTCATGGGACAGTCGACAGTGGAGAGAAGTGTCATGTCATAATCTAAAAGGAATTAGCATGTGACTCGGAACAAAGTGAAGAGGACAAAAGATAGAGAGAGAGAACGAAGGGAATCACTCTCACGTTTTAAAAGCATGTCAGGGGCATGCTTTTCCTTGATTGATTAGCACTCGACTAACTTATAAATAGCTGGGTTTGTTTTACAAAGTCTCCACATTTTCACGGACTCAATTCAACACAGATTTCGTCTCGTCTCTCTCTCTCGCTTTCTCTTTCGCTCGCTCTGTCGATTTTGGTTTCTCCGGTTAAGTCTTAATTGGTCGTTATAAAATGAGTAAAGTAGTTTTCTGGTTCCAATTAGAAGGATGACGACAACTACCCACGACAATTCCACTCACCTTCCCCATTTTACACACACACACACATACACCTTGTCCATTCTGTCAACATGATGAGAGTAAAATTATACGAGTCCACAAAGGGAAAATCCAGTGCAAAATAAATTCCCGTCCTCCTCGACGACTAACTAACATTATTTGTCTCTATACAAATAAAATTTACATGGACTCTTTGAATTAATTTGACAGTAGATCGATCAAAGGCAGAAGGAAAAGTACAGAAGTACAAATACAGATATGAAGAGAAAAGAGAGAGAAAGAGAAAAGAGAAAAGAGAAAGAACGAGAGAGAAATGGAAAACAAATTGAAGCAAACTCTCGAATTGAAATCCTCTCTTGAATGTTCCTCGAATCTCAAAATCTCTCATCACACACACACACACACATACAAATTAATATGTGAAATGTTTCATATGTAAAACAACAACTCTGAACAATTTACAACTGTACTGAACAGAATCGTCGGAGAAACGAAAATAGAGGGAAATCCATGTCAGAATTGGTATAAAAGTTTTGAAGTGTTCATGTTCAATATGGAAACAGAACAACAAGCATACGCAGCAAGAAAAAGGGAAAACAAGATTTAAATCTGTAAATCTGTGGAATTATGATTTTTGTACATATTATGAATATGGGGATTTTCGTGGGCTTAAATTGTTTTTTTCCGAAAGAGAAGTACATATTTATGATAGGAATAGGAGCGAAATAGTTGGTTTGTTTGGTGTATTGAGATGATTCGAAAAGGAGGGGGCATGTGAATTGGAATTGTGCGAGCTTTGCATTTGCATCTCATTTACTCGTATTATTGCTTCCCATCGCAAATTGTTATTATGCCACGTCGTCAAAACCAAGCCATATGGAGTACATATTGTTATATATAAGTACAAATCATTCATTCATATATCAAGAAATTTGGATGATATTTGTAATGAGGAACTCACTATTTTGTATTGGGACTTTTCATTAGGCGACATATTATGAAGTGACGCTCTTTTATTCAACAGTGATTTTTAAGAGTTACCATGGTTTCCTTTTATTTTTAATCCTCTTGTGTATATATATATTTGGCAGGAGCGAATTGCCTATATTTAGTGACACGAGGTCACTGCGATTGTATAATTCAAAAAGGTCAGCACTTTGGCTGAAATTCGTTTTGAAAAACCGCGAGAACCGTGGACAGCTGTTTCGTCGTTATTACGACTATTCAGTACGGTTTACTCCTTGAAAAGTACAAACTTCTCTGTACTTTTCAAGACTAAATGGGATACGATGTGCATTTTAGGAACTTTGGATTGAGACTGAGGAAAATAGAACATTCCGGCACAATTTCTTGGCGTGGAATAATCTAATAGAAAATTCCAGTCAACAATCCGTTCACACTCACAACAACAGATATCAGTGGAAACGAGAATGGAATCAAAATAAATTTTGATTCCTTTGGCCTCTGTCCGACCAAAAAATAGATTGAAAAAGTTTCCATTCACTGTGCAAATGATATATATATATATTTGACAGGAGCGAATGTGTATATTCAAATAGTCAATAAAATAAAATAATAAGATGCGAATTCCCTGACAGCCAAATATCAAGGGTAATCCAACGGTAAATAACCGTAATAATAGATTGGCATAATAATAATTTACTGTAATAATAATAATCATAGGGGTATTTGTTGACCGGTATTTTGGTGGACCACACATCCCACACTGAGAAATAAATAATATAGGTGCAAATGAACAATGCCGTAATGAAGAAATAGTTTAGGGGATGATTTGCTTTTGCATTCATTTCCCGTTTGTATAATAATAATAAAAAAAGTGTGTAATGCCAACATAAATGAATCATGAGATGTACATAAATTCCTTAGAGAACAATAATAATATTTGTTGTCCATTGTTAAGACTCCACAAGAGGTTCGAAGGAAAGGTTTGTACAAACGGAATGTCAGGTGACAGTTCCCAAATAGAATAAATAAGGATAATTAAAATGGACAGGGATTTTATGTACATAATAAATAATAATAATAATAATAGACTAATATCGGCATTTATTTCTTATAAAAAGTCGCCTCCCATCCGGTTTGTGAATTGTGAAGTGAGCATTTAAATATATTTATAGATAAACTGTAATTAGGTCAATAAATATATATATTCGTTTCTAAATCCGTTTGTGGATTATAGAATCGATTGTGGGATAATTTTAATTAGATGAATCATGATAAGTAATGATGAATTCGCTTGTGCATTACGCTGACAACTAAACAATTTTTTAGAACATAAAATATTCATGTTTTATAAATATTTAATATACATAGATAATTGGAATGTAATTGGATTTTAAATATTTATAAGAAACGCGTTTTAAAGAGATTAAAATACACAGTAATAATAATGAGTTTGGAGTGTCTGGAATGTAGAATGCCATATTCCAATTGAAATTGACATCAGTTAAATTATGCCACGCGTAATAGCAAAAATATCTTACACCGTCCGAAATCGAAAGAGACGTGTGAATTGGAAAAAGATGACGGGCGGACGGAAAAAGTAGAAGTAGAAGATGGAAAATCCGAAGATAGAAATCGACGGGATGAAAATCTTCAGTTAGAAGTTGGTTGTTCTGGGCTCTCAGTCTCCTTTCCAAGTATATAAGATTTAGGATGCAATTGGTTTGATCCGCCTGGTTTTCCGGATTTGTATACATTGTAACGCCATTACGTAATTTATATAAGTATAAAAAGAAATCTTGAAAGTATTTTAACGAAGTACAACTAATCTTGTTGGACTTCGTATATATTCTCCACTTTACTGTGTGCATCGTTTGTTTACTGATTGTGATTTTCTTCTCCCTGTTTGAGGAATTCTCACGGGAGTCTTTTCGTTATAATTATATTAGTTTAATTGTGTTGTGATGGGAATTGGCAAAGTCCGAGCAAATCTACAAGTTATTCTGTTTTTGTTTGCAAAAAACCCTCACCCCCTCAGGCAAGCGAACTGGCTTCAAGTCGATATTGAAATGCAGGGAATATTGGAACCCACGAGGAATAATCTAGTCACAATATTAATCACCCGGTCACCCATTGAGGCTAATTGTGGTACGCGCTATTGACGGAGTCAGTCTCACATATTGTATTTGTTGGCATTTTGGACATTTTGACTTTTGAAACTCGCTTGACTTCTCGGCTTGAGTATTTGTATCTTTTTTATTTAAATAAATTATAAACTAATGGTTTTGAATATAATATCAAACAATATGGAATTACATGGAAATGGGAATGAAAATAAAGTGGGCACAAAACACTCCGCGCGAGAGAGTTTAGTATAGATTTACAGAAAAACACTTGAAAACTTGAGAATTCCTTTGCTATTGTTACTACGTATTTTCAACGAATTATCGTTGCAAAAACAAAATCCTTTCCAGTTTTTGTGTTCTATAAATTTCAACATAACTGGGAGAACTAAATAAGCGTGTAAATGAGAGCATGATTGACTCAAATCCTTTGTGAATACACCTGAATTGACACAGGGCACAGATTCCCAAATATTCCACGAAATTCTTATTATTTGTAAACACTTGTACTTTTGAACTGACTGGTTGTTGTTTTGTCTGTTGCCATTTCATCGTCAATTTAATTGACGTTGCCTCATCACATCATCAATTTCCAAACTCCACTCATCCCCCATCTCAGAATATTTTAATGGAATTACCTAATCATTTTCATCAAGTCGTTTACTCATAGAACAGAAATGAAATTATCAGTTCAAATCCCCCCAAAAACTCATTACATATTACAGAAATCTACAATAAAATATTTTTCTACTGCAGAACTGCCTGCAGACAATTACAATTACAGACAGACAACGACAGACTATCGAATTGATTTTTTTCTCTGGTACATGATTATGACAACAGTATTATCTGTAGAAATTACAGAATTACAGCTGTAATTTCTATGTCTATTATCATTTCAAATTAGCCATCCGACAGTCATTAAAACTTGTGGGTCTTTTTTTTAATTTCATTCCTAAAAAAAACTGTTATTGACATTTCTCCAAATCGGAATTATATTGAGGTGAACCAAGCAGGCTTTTGTGAGGAGCTTTGCTTTTGTTGTTGATTCAATTCACATCCAGAGTTCTCCCAACAGCAGGATTTTCAGAGTGTATCTTACTCATATTCATGCATGTATTCGTATTCGTATTCGTACAATCCCAATTACATTTTATAATTTGAAATTTACCATTTTCAATACAATACAATACAAAGCAATGATCTCTCTTGTCCGTACATGGAAATGATAATAATATAATGAAATGAAACGAAATGACATGTGTGAGCGAGACCTGAGAATTTGCTCATGCAGCTTATGTGAGGACTGTTTGTGAATGTAAATACAGTATGTACGCCATCGTGTAATCAATTCTCGGAGGAAAACACAAAAGAGAAAGTAATCAAAACTCCAAGTAATCGGTTTAACCACCAGCTCAAAGCTCGGCCCAAGTCCTCTCGCTTTCTCTCTCTCTCTCTCCACATTCTAAGAACGAAGGAGAGACAAATCCATTTATAATACAAAACTACACACACACACACATTCGACATTCTACATATATTAGCCGCGGGTCTTTGGGGTCTCGTTCTCTTTTCTCTTTCTCCTTTTCGATTTCATACTGAGAAGAAGAGAGTCTATAAGTTGGGGTAGAATGAAAATCCCGAGTGAGCTCGTAAACAATGCTTTGTCATATCAAAGCTCTAATTAATACTTGATTAATTTCCATGCCATTTCTTTACACACTACCCGCTCTTTCTCTATGTATATCTCTGTACAGGCTGAGCCAAAAAAGAGCCGTGTACAGACATCATCATCATTGTATTGTTTAGTGGTTTAGTGACTCATTATTATATTACCTGAGCAGGCAGATTTATTTCTTTGAGTCATCATAAAAAGTGGTGACAAGTAGTCATGCTTAAGCCATGCCATGATGACTTAATTCACCAACAAACATTCAATGATGCACAATTTAATTAAGACATTATTATTATTATGCTTGGATTATTATTTTCACAACAAAAAATCAAAACAAAACAAAACGAAATCATGAGGAGGAATTTGAGGAATTTAATTCTCAGTTTCCCCCTACGAAATGTATGCAATGTAGGAAAAATTAATTCTGCATCGAAATAGTCTGATTTGAATTGAATTTGGTATACTATTTCATGCATTTTATAGCCATATGTAAGAAAAATTAATAAGGATTTTGTGTTTTTTTTCAATGAAAATTGTAGATGAGATTGTGATTCAAGACAAGAAAAAAAAAGAAGTAAAGGAGTCGGAATTTTCGATCGGATCACATCATCTTTGCACAGACTCGAAAAAGAATTCCCTGTCCTTGATTGAGAGAAAGAGAAAGAGAGAGATGGATTGGAAATAATAAAAAGAAAAGAGAAAGGAGGGAAAGCAATGTTATGTCACTCGAGCAGACTTTTAGTCAGAAATTAACTTTGGACAAAGAAGCCTCATCCTCTTCCACAAATTCCAGTGATAATCATTTACACGGGGCCAATTCCTCTAATTCCTCAAAATCCCCCTCAGCCGATCCACTCATTAAAAAAGGACATAGTCTGAGGAATATCGGTCGTCGACGTCCATCTCCACTTCGTAATCAAACGTCTTTGAGTCGTCAGGACTCTGTTGGTGGTGGTTCCGGAAGTGGGACAGGAATTAGTGGTGGTGGAAATAATAGTGGGAATAATAGTGGAACTCACAGCCCTGTCAATCAATGTACGTTTGCTCCGTCAAACGTTGAAGGAGTCGGAGTCGAACGAGCTCACTCCATCCGTTTAACACGTAAAATTTTCCACAATTGGCGTTCCGCCTGTGGAAAAACCAAAAACAAGACGAAGGACTTTATCCGACGTTGGAAAACCCTCCCCGAAAATCATCCAGGTAAAAAAAAAAAAAAAAAAAACCCCCAACACAGACAGATGCAAAGAAATTTATTTCCTTTTGAATTTGAATTGAAATTCATTTTGTTTTTATTTTATTTTTGAACTGATTGACCTGATATAGATTTTGATCATTTGGTGACGGCTCCCACGCCTACTGGCTCCGGCTCAAACATTCCAGGTTCAACGTCAAATCAGCTGTACCATGCGGAGTCGCATGGCGGTTTTAGTAAAATCAAAAATTTGGCAAAGAAATCCTCCGAGCATGAGATTACTCCACTCGGTAGTCGAAATAATAATGCCATTCAAGAGGAATGTTCTTCTTCGGGGGCCGCTGGGCACTCCACCACCGGAAATGCCCCCAAATCTTCAACTGGCTGGTCTGTTCACGTCTGGGGTAAGAAGAATAAAAAACATGCTCTTTGTTAGTCATTATTTGTGCTTGTTGTTGTGTTGAATATTTCAAAGCAATCCCAATAAAAACGACACACAGGAAGATCAATAAAGACTTTCAAGGCCATTTTGATATCTTTTGTAATGTCCATAATTGATTATGCAATGATTGTATGGGGGGATCAAT
>JAIUND010004676.1:0-11254 GCA_034699125.1 Gisinianus flammeolus
AACATTTGAACATAAAGGAATCCAAGTTCTCTCTCTCTCTCTCTCTCTCTCTCTCTCTCTCTCTCTCTCTCTCTCTCATTCTCATCTATTTCATCTTATTTACCAACAAATAAAGATCTTTCAAACCTTTTCACATATTTTCTCTGTAATCTTCACGGTAGAAGAGTCCAGGGTCAATTTAAATTTGAATGCCGAAGACTTTCTATATACTAATAGAGCACAATATAAACAGAAGAGACCTTGGATCTCGAATTGTTTGCAATTTGAACAAACGTTGACGAGAATCAAAGTACAGTTGTGGAAGTGGAAGTGAAAGATGTCGAATTTTTGACAATAACTTACAATTCTCTACCACAGACCACAGCCATCTGTATAAAATATAAAAATGCATATATCCAAGGAATTTTATCTTTGTTGAATCCAATAGAAATTTCAATATTGGACTTTCTCATTGCCGAATCTTAACCTCCTCTATTATAGTTTGCATTTTTTTTTCACCTTTTGGTCCATGTGCTATTACAAATATGTGTTCGTTCAAAGACGTACATCTCTCATCATTGCATCATGTTCTTATGCTATATTTTGATGATGAAAAGAAGTGTTTGTTTCTAATTTCTAACTGAGTGTAATTCATTCTAAAAATTGGTGATATATTCTAGTACGTACTCTCCTTGAATCTATTCCATTGGCCTCTATGTATAATATATACTCTTGGATTCCCCGTCAATGTTGAGCTACTCATTTGGTTAAATTTCTAGAGCTTCATCACCTCACACTTGCTATAGTTTTATAGGCGTGTCCCCCCTCGTCATTGTCATTGTCAAATGTCACAATCACTCTCCCAAACTACATACATACATACGTATATTTACGATGTGTATTTGAAAATTGCTGTATAGAATTCCGGATTGAATCAACTTCTAAATGGAATGAATCGAGACGACTAGACTGACCATTCACTGCCCGTACCTACGTACACTTATACTTATGTATCTATATGATATGGAAAACATACATTGGCATGGCCCGTAGATTGAATCATTAGTTTTTATACAGTCATCCATTTGCCATTTGTGTATCTATACATACTCTCTGTATGCTCAGTATGCTGCAATTTACTAATAACAGTACACAGACATTAACTCTGACCATCACATTTGAATGGTGACTTTTGATGTGACAACTATCTAGACATTAGACAAGGCACAAACGTTTCACATTACTTTCAATGTTGTCATAAATCATGGTGTATTGTTTCAATTGGCTTGGCTATCTTTTTGTTCTATTTTACGTTTCCCTATAAGTAAGTATATATATATACGAACCTTAATGTCTGTACATGTATACTGTATATGTACGATATGTATGTTGAGAGTTTGAGAGTAACACCGTAACAACAGGAACAGATACATGTGTATGTATAGTTGTGGCCTTTGTGGTAAGTAAAAGAAAAAGATTCCCATAAAAAATAATTGATTGCCTATATGCATTTGAATTTGAAACGGAACAACAAGAAGTGATTGTTCATACTTTGGGGATTTTGGGGACATACATTGTAGAGTGTGAGTGTAGATACAGTGAACTATGTAGAGAGGGATTTTTTCTTATTGTTACACAACAGTTGTGGATGTTGAATCGAATCGTCTATGTACATACATCTTACTATAGGTAGTTACTAGTTCAAGACATTGAGATGATGATGACATTCTTTTGTTGCAACTTGGAAATGGAGCCCTTGGACTTTCGTCGTCACGTCGCCTTCCACCCCATATATCCAACTCTCTCCTATTATTATTTCCCATTCAAAAGTCTCTCTCTCTCTCTCTCTTTCTGTACCTCTCAGGTTCACAAAACACAAAACTCAGAACAATACCATACAATTCACAATTTACACTTTACCTTTATAAAAATTATCCAATTAGAATTGTATCACCAAAACATTTCATTCATTTATTTGTCAACTTATTGACTATTGACTCGAGAAAAAGGGGGAAAACAAAATTCAAGACAAATTGGTTTATATGTGTGTGTGTATAATAAATTAATAATAATGTATATGCACTCTCAACTCCCAGGGATTTCTCATAAATTCCTCATAAATCATGTTTATACCTTTCATTGATATTCTTTATGATTATTGATACACTCACCAATTACATCTGTACGAGGAGTCCGTAAAATAGATCATAAATTGAAAGTACTCTTAACAACTAGAAATTAGAATACAGATACAGATACTCTGCAAACAAAGAATTTCAGGTATAAAACTATACTCATTGTCATGTAGATGTAGAGCTATACGCAGTACACACCGTCATCCAGGGATTCCAATATATTATATATATATATTATTGCATATATAATATCTACCTGTGTATAGATTTTTATGGGATATAAAAAGAGTTTGAGAGCTAATTAAAATATATGTGTACATGTATATTTGCGATTTGCGAGGAGGTACACGAGTCAAACGATTTGTCAAGGAGTAAAGATAAAAGGATAACGGGAGCTGGTCCGTCTCCACTCCCATCGTACATTGTAAATACTTTTACAGATATATATTATATATATAAATATACTCACTCCGAGTTCAAGTAGGTATCATTCATTGAATCTCTCTCTCTCCTCATGGTGTAGTTTCTTATGATGTACGAGGATGTCGGAAGGATCATTATTATTCAAATTCAGGTGAGAGCTTTTTAGCTCAATATATATATATATCTTCATGTACGTACTAGTATTTATTGTACCTACCTACACATATGTCATCTGAGCTCACTATTATAGACACACGTATAGAAATATCGTATATAAAGACAAGAAAAAGTTTCCGTTATCTCTCTGTATCACATTGAATGTTGAAAATTTGAATATTAGCCATTAGCTCACTGTCTTGAATTACTCTACACACACTCACACTCACAATCTGTTACCCCGCTGTCATTCTTGCATACCTATATAATGTATAAGAGACATATTGTAATTGTAAGGAAATACATAAGATATTTATATATATTTTATGCATATGATATGTAAATGAAAAAGGGTTAGAGAGAGAGAGGAGAGAGAGAGAAGGAACCCCTTCAAAAAAATACATATATGTCTAATTCATATCCTAAAAAATCTACAAGAGAACAACGACGACAAATAGAAACAGAAACAGACCCTAAGAAAAATGAAGAGGAAAAAAATAAATATATTTATAATTCCTATAAGTATAAGATATTTTATACATTTTTTTATCACGTTTTCTTTTTCTTCCCGAAATATCCATCTATACAATTTATTTATTTATTTATACGATATGTACATTACATATGAGAGCAAATTATAACAGTTAACAGTTACTAGGGCCAGTACCAAAAAAAATTCTTTATCGAAATGCATTAGATACGATACACGTCTACAGATATATTCTCCTTCTTCTTCTGGTCTTTCTTGCCTCTATACCTTTGATCCATCCAAAAAACTTGGAGTCTTTTGCATATCAACTAATCATGTATAATAATATTACGCACATGCACACACACACACACACACACATTTTATATGCATATTACCTTCACACATTTACAGTTAGCTACCCGTAGCCCGTCCAGTAATAGCGTAATACAATACACACATTAAAGAAAAAAGGTACCAAATATCAAAAATGCACATGTATACAGACATATGAGAGCGAGATAGGAATTAACGGTTCAACCCTTTTTTCTCCTTGGATTCCTTTTTTTTCATCACTAGGGAAAAATCTACATAATATTTCTTGCATATGCATATCAGAATAGGCGGGTATCTCTCTCTCTCTCTCTCTCCGTACCGTACATAGTTGATGTTGGGGATACGTGGGAAATGAGAGAAGCCTCACTCACTCTCACTCTACCTACACTTTTTATATATATGTATATGGGATAAAAGGGTGTCTCATTTGCATAGAGTTACCATGCTAAAGGCTTCAGACAGTCAAAGCCAAAACCAAATTTTGTCTGTGTGCCTGTAAACTGTAAAGAGAACATTTGGGTGGTTGTGGAGCCCATGAGCATTTAGCAAAGAAGGGATACATGAGGACTTTCAGAGGAACAAACAACACACACACATACACAAATGCATGTACACATGTATTGCTGTAGGTATATATGCAGACCAAAAAAAAAAAAACAAAACAAGAGAACCGTTAGAGCGGCCAATGTATAAAAAACTTGTTGGGTATTCCAATATTCAAAATAGGGGCTTCACTTTTAAGGTTCCTCTTGCTCTCTCTCTCTCTTGCTACGTCATCAACATGATCGTCGGTAAAAATGAAGGGACGTACATATGGATTGTGTAAAAAGCTCCTTAGTTTTCATGTGATTACATTTAGGATTTCTTCAAGGGACCACGACCAAGATCCCAAGTAGGTACAAACAACAACACACATGAACCGTATATGTACTACAGATATTTAGTCAATATGCATATGAGAGTAAAAGTAATAGAAAAAGTTATTGTACATGAAGCCTTTCCTCAAGTTTTTCACACGAGATATTCTCATAAGATATTCTTCGGATTGATTTTCGGATGTATATGTTTGGATATAAGAAAAAAAAAAGGAATGATGAATTCCCTGCCTTATTGGTTCATAATGTAAAGTAAAAATGCCTGAGCAGAAATTGTCAATTTGAATACTGTTATCTTTCTCTCTCTCTCTCTTACTCTTTCTTTGTGTGTATATAGGCATAGGCTACCTATAAATTTATATAAGGATATTTTGATCAATTTCGTTTTGAGAATCTTTTGATTTGGATTCAGATTCTAAGAGCGTCTTCTTTGACCATTTCACGAATTGAGCTCAGCCGGCAATGAGCGTCTTTTCTCGTCTCCTCACACGTTTCTTGTTTCTTAAAGGTACCACACTTACCACTACAGACCAGTATATTTATATACAATTACAGTTGCCACTTTCGTCCAGAATCTTTCAGTTCCGGGAAATTGTTAATTGTGGTTCAGTCAGTATTCAAGCAAATAATTCAGATTTGAAATTTCTTCTGGATTTTAAGGGATATTATTTCCTGTGGGGCTAATTTGTGAGATTTCTCTAGTGAATCTTCTGGGGTAATTGAATTTGGGGACGATTGGGAAGGTGTGGAAAATATAATTAGATTTAAGATCAGTTAGAATTTCTCAGGTATTTATTATAGCCCGTTGCAATTTTACAATGATTACGAGCTTATTTATTTGGGAATCCGTTCGGAGGTTATTCTTCCTTATTGTTAGTGTATAATTAAAAACTTGCAATCGAGTCAGTAAAAGAAGATCATAGCCAGATCTCTCAAAATTTCAGTCGGTTTTATTACCTTTATATACCTGAATTTAGGATAGAAACCAAATCTATTAAATGTTACAAATATTTGTGAATTATCAGTTAAATTTGCTAAGAGTTTTAGATGAAACTGCGGAACCTAATTATGCTTAAATAAACTACAATTTTCCCAATCGCATTTTATTCTCTTTTATTGTATAACTTTCACCCAATTTCCTTGAAAATCAAATGGAAACAAATTTGAAGAGATCTTGGCAGGTTTTGAATTGAAGTTTCTTGTGGTAATGCATGAGAAAACTATATATACATAAATAAATTCTTAATTGGTTTCTCAATTTTTGAAATTATATATAGTTGGAAAATTTTCCTTCGTTTTCTGTTCAGTAAACTGCGAGAATCTGAGTATAGAAAATCAAAGGGTTTCGATTAAATCCAAAGTTCATTTTCAATTGGGGATTCTGTACTTGTCTTTCGTATATTATTTGTCGGATTTATACAAGGCGACTTCCATGAGCATTTGTAAAAACAACAATAATTGTGAGTTTGTGTTTGTGAGACCGATTAAAAACGATAGGTATAGTCGATTATATACATGGAAGTCAAACGAATAAATTTATATATTAAACTGCCGTATGTACACACTTTCTATAAGAATTTGTGGATCATTCAAATTAATTAATAATTATCATAAACGGATTTTCTAAACTAAATATACAAATTAACTGTCGTCGGACACGAAATACTAAAGGTGATTTTGTGCTTCAGAACTGCGATTCTAATACACATTTAATAATAAAACTCTCAGAAATTTCAAAACATAAAAATGGAACACAATCAAAATGGAAATTTGTTCAATTTGAGGTAAGAAAAGAATATTCAAACGAAGTGTGATTTATTTTTATGATAACAGTAGAAATGGATTTATTTATTATTGTCGAGTTGAAACGAAATGCTATATTCCCTGTATATGCGTAAAAAATGTTGCGAGTTTTCTCCACAAAAAGAAAGAATTTCTTGAGAGAAAGCACCAAAAAGGGAATATGTGTACATATGTTTAACTAACTAACCCAACTGTAAACGATGATTGAAAGCTAAATTAAAAGTTACAAGGGAATGTGGAAATAACAACAGTGATAGTACTGTATATACGTTGCAATTCAAAGTTTCAAATTTTATTTGACAGTTAGAAATTCTGGAGATTTTTCTTTATTTATTTCGCAAGTGTTTTTTTTTTTTATACACAAAAGATAAAAGGCTAACACACCTAGAAATTCACGCGTTCTAAATAAATAAATAAACAGAGTATGAGAATTAAAATTTATATAGTTAAAGATAAAATAATTTACAAAATCATTTTACTGTGGGGTTGGAAAAAATCACTTATATTTTCTCCAGAGTTCCAGGATTTTTTGACAGGGAGACGCAAGCGCGACTAAACTCGGGAGACATGAGAGAGAAAAACAAATCGGCTTCTTATTTTATTTTCAGCCATTGCGAAATTTTTTTTTTACATGCAATACAATTTTATAGCGTCTATTTTACATATACTTTCTCTTGTATTCCCTGCAATTACCTCTGTTTGCATTAGAAAAACCCTTCAAATCCCTAACTGAAATTTACAATTTGTTCATGTGTGTATGAGAAAAATAATCCGCATTTTTATTGTCTATATCGTCGTAACAAATTTGTATACAGTTATTTATCGTCTTTGTACATTCATTATATATTGTATTGACATTTTTGACATTGGTTATTATGTACAGAGCATCGTTTGGTTTGAGGAATCTGTTCAATTTGGGAAATAATAAATATGAATCGAATGGCCTTCCCAGCATTCAAACTTCTTCTTTTCAAAAGAAACAACAACAAAAACAAAGGAAATTTGGAGTCACTTGAATCACGTAAGACTTTCTTTTTACAAACAATTACACAAAACGGTTTTTCCCCAGAACAATGTTCACTATTTTCCTTTTTCCTTTCCAAAGAATTACAAAAGTATTTTTTAAAAAAACGTTCTATATATAATAATATATAATATATACTCTCTCGGGTTCTTGAAATGTATTGTGAGTCATATCACACTTAATTGTCTTCACATTTTTGTCAACTTCTTAGTCACTTATTTTATCAATATCAATTTAAAATCCACAAGTTTTTTATACATAGTTTCTATAATTGGAATCTCAACAGATTTGTTGACTGTGGGAATTTCAATTACTTTAAGGATTTATAAATAGAAATTGATGACACAAAGTACAGTCTAAAAGTTAAACATGAAGAATAGACAAGTCAAATAGACGAATAAACCCATATATACTAACTACTAAGTTAGTTTAAATGAAATCGTACGAAGGAAAAATAGGTGGGGAGACAATTTACTAATAAACCAATATTCACAGTCCGTCATTTTGAATTTTCACTTTGTCACTTTTTTGAGGAGAAAACCCTCGTATTTTCACTCGATTCTTGATTCACGCTAAGCCGATGGACATTGACTGCATATTTACTATTTACCTTTCGTGTGTATACAAATAAACGACAGCCAAAGTCAATACTGACTATATACACTCAAGTTTGGACTTCAAATTGATTCTCTTTTGTAATTTATTTAATTGCAATGTCTGTTATCCATATAACTTTTATTATGTGCGTCATAATTTATGACGAATTACAAAGTTTGTCGATGCCAGAGCAAAAGTTTTGGTCTGTGGAAAAGAATTTTTGTCCGTAACATTTGAAGTAGACACAGAGGCGTTGCTGAATGGATTGAAATTAAATGTTTTTTGTTTATTTTCTTCCTTATAGATTTGTATTTGTGGAATGATAAACAAAAAATAGGAAATATTCAAAAAATTATATCCGATTCATATGAATACATTCATTTTCAACTAGCATCGTCTCTAAATCTAATTTCTTTAAATTGAAAAAAGGAATTATAAAATTAAGTGAAAATGTCACATTTGATTAACATGGTTTTTGACGAAAATCCATTAAAATCAATCAAGTAGGGAATTCTGCCTGGAGCTAAAAAAATGGCAGATTTAAGAGTTAATTTCTCTCAAAGTCTAAATTGGAAGTTCATGAAGAGTGTACAAGCTAAATTATCTATTCATATTTCCATGATATTATGAGTCATAATTTATGACGTCTATATAGTCGGACTTCAAATTGTCTACAAGTAGTTAATGTGGCTGTCGATATTAAGGAATATAAGCCTAAATAAGGGCTTAATATGACGTGTTGATAAAATATAGTATAGGTAAAGTGAAAGTTATTTAATACTTGAGATTATATTTAACTCGCTTCTTCTTCTTGGCTCACAACTTCCAACAATTTCCAAAAGATACCGTTCGGAAATCTGAACCTTCTGGCTTTCGGTTCTTCTCTCTCTTTCCACAGACAAACAATACACAGAGTTGAAATGAAAAGTGAGAAAGTTGTTCCAAGCCCGAGAGTCGAAGTGGAGACTGTTGTATATATCCCTATAGCTAAGCCTTTTTACAAGATAACAGACTTTATACACACAAAGTTAAGTTGAAGGAGAGCTTCCAAGAAATTCTTCATTAATGAAGAAAGAAGAAATATCAAAGGATGAAAGGAGAGAAACTTTTCCTGTCAATTACGACTAATCCAAGTACTGATGATATTGGAAAACCAATAGAATTATCACTAAATTGAGAACTTTACTCAATCTCCAATCTGGAACTTGAATTATATGAATTACTATATGAAATTATAAAGAAAATCAAGTATCACAGTGTGCAAACATTGTAAATTCACAATGGAACAAGATGGAAAACTCGAAAAAGTTTAATGGAGTAATTTTTAGGAGCGCACGTAGGGAAATCAGAATAAGTACTGAAGCGGTTTCCGTAATATACATGATCGTTATAAAAAAAACAAGGAAAAGAGCAAGAGACAAATGACGAATTCGCATAAAAAAAATGAAAATAAAAATGGTCATGGCAATGGGAAAAACTACCCTAATAAATAATCATCATCGGCTCTCTGTGCTTCTGTCCCTGGTTTTTTTTTCCTCGTTTTAAAACTCGGGGAATTGACCTCTGGGTCCTCTTTCTCTCTCTCTCTCTCTTCCGCTCATTTAAATTCATCATCATCATCATATTCAGTTTAAAAACATAATACGTAAATCCATTTCCATGTACATGTACATGATTCATATAATACATACAAAGGTATATATTTTATATTTCCTCTTTCCCTTTGCTTAACCACTATATGACAAGAGAATGAAACAGGGACAACAACTTTGCCTTTGAATTCTACAAGAAAATCTTCCGATTCCTTGTAAAATTCTTTGTCCATTTCGTCCTTCATCTCCTTCTTAAAAAATTACAGGAAGAAAGAGAGAGGAAAAAGAGATTTACAGTAAGGAAATCGTGAGTCTCAAGACGTGAGTAGGAAATTTGTACACACATTATATATGTATATAGAGAATGGATAAAAAAAACTGTATATACTGTGTGTAGACTTGTAGTGTCGACACTGTTTAAAGGACAGGAAGGTCCGGGTTAGGGAAATATTTGAATATGGACATGTGGATATGGATATTGTGATTGTGAAATGTATAAAATGGAAAATGTGCATAGATTATGATTTTCCTAATCAGTCCTCCTCTTGCACTTTTCCATATAATTCATAATGATAGTTGTTCGAGTAGTAGTAATAATCATAATAATAACTCTGGCCATTTTTTATGGATCCAAAGAAAAAAGGGTACTTGAAAAAACTCTTGTGAACCCGTGTGTATCATTTTGAACTAAAGGCTTAAAAGCACCATACAGCAGGGTCATTTCCAATATTCTTTTTTTTTTTTTGCTGGAGCCCTTTTTGGGGTTTTTTGAGTGAGAAAAAAAAAGTGTTGAGGAAAAAGAGCTGTGAGGGTTTTCCATTATTTTTCATTTCCCTGACCAAATGGTCACACATCTCTTGTATATGCAGCTACGAGCACATCTCTTGTACGTGTACATGTTAGGACAGTTCACAAGGACCCGAAAAATAAAGGAAAGTTCAACATTATCCCTGTTTTGTGTGTGTGTGTGTGTGTGTGTGTGTGTGATACTGTTCCTTTGACGAGACGGCAAGAGAAAGAGGCAGAGAGAGAGTGAGAGGGAAATGGAGGAAATCGGTCTATGCATGTATTCATTAATTAGTAAAATTTGTATATTATGTAGAATGGAAATGATGGAAAAAGGGTTAAATGGTACATGCAACTAGAATTTGTGGAAGGTCCTCACGGGATCTTTTTTCGGGTTCTCCATTCTGAGGTCTCCTCAGGTCCATCCTTCTCATCATGTTCAATCGATGAGACGATGATGATAAAAAAAAGGGTTGCTCTTCATGTAATGTGGTACCACGCTATAAAATATGTATACAACATCTAGTACTTATATATATATATATAAATTTCTTACACTGAGGAAGCTACAGGGAATTATTGCATTAAAAAAGTATACAGATATGAAATGAAGGAAATGTAAAGTCAAATGTGTAAAAAGAACAATGGCCGAGCTATAGAAAACAAAAGAAGTTTTGTATTTTATCGTATTGTATGAAATTCTTTTCGCTTGTAAGGAGAATATCTCCTTTAACATCCTGACAAATCATTCAATTCCTGCGTTCTTCTCGTCTTCCAGGAATTGAATGCAATAAAACATAAAACATAAAACCGAATCGAAAGGTTTCGAACATGAAGCAATTCCTTTTTTTCACACATATCTGAACGAAAATCCGCTACCGCTAGAGAGTGATGTCACAAAAGAAACTCAGGCATTTAGATACTATTATGCATTTATGAATTTATGTACCCAAGTTGAGGGAACTAAATTAGTGAAATTCTGGTTTGTATATCGCCAATCTAATTTAAATTCTGATGCTAAGCGATCTGAAATCTCTCTTCCTAAGTTTACAAAAATTATTAACAAATGGCTTGTCGAC
>JAIUND010004677.1:0-11254 GCA_034699125.1 Gisinianus flammeolus
CCACATTCAAACACAAATAGCTTCTAAACTAGATAGTCGCATCTGACTGGTTTTTGTATCGACAACTCCATATTATATTATAATATAATTAAATATAATATAAGCCGGTATGCAACAGTATGCATGTAGAAAGATATAATTAATACCTTTTATTACTTTTGTACAAAATCTTAATAGAATAAATACATATGGATAAAATGTCAAAGAGAACAATGATGAATTTGGACAGGCAGGGTGTGTGACACGAATATATGTAGTCCCAATATTTGTAGAATGACAAAAAAAACACACAAGAGTATGAACAAAACATCAATATCTCATAAAATAATAATAATATCTACACAATATTATGATAAAAATGAAGTTTATAGACATATTCACATATTCACAAGGTCTCCTAATTATCCACCCTTTAGTTTGGGTCTTTTTTACTAATCTTCTTTTGTACAGCGTCTCGAAATTGTGATAGGATTTTATTCTCTCTTTTCTGTCTCTCTTCCTTGGAAAACATTGCCAGGGCTCGTTTCTCATCAGCTGAATAGATTTGATTTTCTTTACGTATACGTACAGCTTCCATTCTTCTGTGTCTTGAACCGCTCATGACAAATCCAACCTACATACATACATACATACACGTTTTAAATTAATTAAATTATATATTGCGCCGCCGTTTGTGATTGTTATTAGTTTATTAGTAGCGTGAATTATTTATTTTATTGAATTAAATGATAATAAAAAAACTTACGTCTTCAAAGTTTTCAATTTCGTCCGATGTTAAACCGATCTCTCCTCTTCTTGGAATTCGTTTGCCTTCAGCAACGTAAGCTGCCATAGCAGCACCCTCACCCGGAAGTAAAGCCTTTCCATAGTCTTTATGAGATAACTGTACTACTTGTTTAGGTTGTGGCCCAACAAATTCATCCTCTCCGTCACCTTCCGCCCTTGATTCATTATCCACATCATATGCATCATTCACTTCTTCCTTATTCTCAGCTGAAATGACAGAAACATTGAAACATTTTAAGTCTACAGAAGTTGTATATAGCTTATTTTTATTGCTTATTCATGTTAAAATTATTTGACTTACCTTTTTCGACCCATAAATCTTCGTCCGCTTCTTCATCTTCATCTTCACTGCTACTGCTGTTGGATGGAGTCGAATTTGATTTCGCATTTGCTGTGGATGCTGTGGATGCTGTTAATGCTGGTGGCGGTGGTGGTGGTTTTACTTCTAAAATTTTATCTAATTTAGCTTCAATATCTAAATCTTTTTCTTTAACATCTGGGGCATCTTTAGTATGTTTTGACGAAGAGGATTTTGAACGTTTTGCTTTCTTTGCTTTTTTAGATTTTTTACTTTTCTTACTATGTTTGGATTTGTGACGATGACTACTCTTACTTTTCTTTCTACTTCTCTTGCCATCATCACTATCTTCAGAGTTACTATCATCATCATCGTCACTACTACTAGATTCACTGCTACTACTTCTGGATCTTTTTTTCTTGGATTTAGACTTCTTTGAATGTTTCGAATGTTTGGATTTTTTACTGGGCAGTTTTACTTTATATTGTTTATTATTGAGTTGTAAAAGAGCCTCATCATCATCAGAGCTAAAAAACAAACAACAAAATCAAATATTACAAAATGTTCAAGAACTACTACAATTACAAAATAAGAGGTTTCTTTCATATAGACCATATGACTTACTCAAATGGCTGATTAGATGTTGGAGATGGCATCCATACTTCTTGAACACCAATCTCACTTATCTGTTCTCGTAGAGCCCTCCGCTTGTCATCAATACTACTCAGAGTTTCCCATTCTACATCCTGTTGTGTTCTTGGTTTCATTTCTCGGCCCTTTCCATAGTCATTGGTGTTATCATTTCGGTTACGGTCTTGAAAATTTCTATTGCCTTTGTTAAAATCGTTGCCACTATTATGTTTATTTCCGTAATCTCGTGATCCGCGTCCGCGATCACCCCCTTGCTTATATTTATCCCAGGGTCTCCCACTCATAATGTAACTATATATATATTTGAATAAGTATGTGTATTTAATGTACTTAATTTATTGCTCACACAATTAAATTATGATGTAACTAATTTACAAGTACTAAATTGATTGAATAAATTTTCGACTTGAAAGTTTTAAGTCTGTATTTTTTGGTCAGATAATTAAATCTAGATATTTCGGTAGTAAACGCAGTGTTGTATAATTCCACTTTTTGGTAATCTAATTCTAAGTAATTAATACTATAGCTTATCTATTAATAGCTATATCTGTATATATATCTGTATATATTCCTTCTGGAAGCGATTCCAAGAGAATTACCAAAAGAATTATACAAGACTGCGTAAACGTACATTCGAATGAACAATTTCAAGCGGTCAACCAGGAAAAACAATGATGACTGAGTGCTTGCAGAGCTATACACTGGTATGTTTTCATACAAGATACACGTTTTTAATTTTTAATAAAAACCTTTTATTCATTCATTTTTTAGAAATTAATTGTAATAATAATTATTATTTGTATAATGAATTCAGTAACTGTAATGTATATTCTAGATAAGCATTTTCAGTGAATGCGTTATTTTTAAATAGACTACAAATAACTGGTATATGCATACATTAAATATGGCATTAAGGAATAATGAAAATAAGTTTTGGTTTTACTAATTTTTTATACAATAATTCTTATTGAATACTATATATAAATATTATATATAGGTAAATATTGATAAATAAATATGTAAGTAAATATAAATAAAAGATGCAATTTTGCATGCCAATTATACTGTTTTAACAGTAATTGGCATGTTATACATTTACTTATACTATTACGTTATTACAGCTAGTAATTGTGTAAATGTGTACAAATGATTACGTTTGCATATATATATATTTTTTTTACCTTACATTAAATATTTTGATTTCTTATATGTAAGTAACATACTTACATATAATGGTATTACGATATATATAAATTAAGAATATGCAATAGAACAACATTGATCGAATAATTGATCCATGTCCCAAAGTGAGTAACATGGAGAAAAGTACACTTGGATTCCATAATATATTATTACAACTTACAACACTAATGTATAAATAGTAATAATTTTTTTATAATAAATTTTATACATAAAGAGGGATAAACGAATAGTAATTTTTATTAATATTAGAAGCTGCGAACATCGGTTTGGGTGGGTAATTGTTGTTTTCGCCTGTTTTTTTTTCTTACAAACAGCGATCGTAGTTGAGATATTTCTTGATAGCATAGGGTAATGGCAACGCTTTGATTTTATCTCTCATCTGAATAGTAAACTCATGAGTAACTTCTTCATAAGGCTCATCCTCATACTCTTGTTGCAAGTCAGGTAGGGTTTCAGTCCGTTGATCTTGTAAATCTTGGTCAGTGTCCGAATCATCTGCAATATCCGCAGGAAGGTTGAGAAAAACTAATTCATTTCGAATCTGAATACTGTCTGATTGAGTACGACGACGCACAAGTGGCCTACCAACATGAGAAGGCCCCTCGTTTGCACCATCGTCCCTTTCTCTTCCCTCATTTCCAGATCCTGAATTCACCGAAGACTCATTATGTGACCCAACAATTTCATATGAAATGAGTGAATCTTCATCTGATGAATCCAATTCCACGGATTGTTCAACTTCAGCTTCAACAGACTGTTCCGCCATATTTTCATACATTGACTCATCTTGTTGATCATGACTAGACGCACTAGTAGTAGTGGTGGTCGTGTTTATCGTATTATTATGAGTTGAGTCTGAATTTAAGGTTGTGGTAGTAGTCGTCGTTGTAGTAGTGGTGGCTGTCAGGGAAGTAGAACTTGTAACATCAGCCGTTACCATTTCAACTGCATTATTTTCAATGCCACTTGTGCTCGGTTGACCATCACCACTGGCGGTGGATCCAGTTCCAGAAAAAAGGCTACTAATATTATTACTTGAAGACCAGTGTAAGACTTGACGTGATCGTCTATCAGGGGACGATTCTCCAAGACCACCTTGTACTTGTGGTGGAGATGTGTCACGCCGGAGTCTACGAACATTTCTATTATGATGTAAACGTCGTCTGCGATCTCTTGCACGGATGATAGCTTCAAAAATACTACTCATTGAGCAATTCCGAGAAGAAGAAGAAGAGTCTGGATTGTTTGGATTTGATGAATTTTCAGGAAGAAGAGGTAGAGGAAATGAAGAAGGAGGAGGAGGACTTGTCTTTCGACGGCGACTAAATGGAATGTCATTGCTATCATCCGTATCATCAGATGGTGGAGCTGGAGAACTCGAAGTTCGCGGTTCCATTTCATCATCGCTTCGTACTTTCCCATTATTATTATTATGATTATTATTGTTTCTTGCTGTATTTGTTTTGGGCGATGAAAGTCTTCGTGTAGATACAGAAGGACGGCTCGTCACGTCATCACTCATTTCTTCATCTGCCTCACTACTTTTCCCTTGGTGTTCTGGGGATTTCTCCTTACTACTACTGCCGCCTACGACTGAAGTTCCTACCACGGAAGGTGCTGGAGGGAGATCGTCATCATCGTCACCATCAGAAACAGTTGATAAAGCTTCTGTATCACTAGAACTTCCACCTTCATCATCTCCGATTGCGTAAGCAATTGAAACGATCCCGGGTGCCCGACGACTAAAAAAACATGTCAAATATAAAACATGATTATTTTTACAAGCATAAAAAAACATGCACTTTTTTTATTAGTAATCATACACACTTGCATTATTCATTTGAATAGGTAGTTAAAATACACAAAGTTCAGTTAAACAAAGCAATAACTAACTTATTTCCATTGTTTTCGGGTACAGACCCTGGGGAAGCTGTATTAGCACTCTGAAAGGTTCTTGTAAAAACACAAGAACCTCTCTCAAATCTTCTTTCTGGTCGTGATTTGGGGCGGCTAGAAGAATTTTCTGTAGTTCCATTTACTGTATTTGAAGGAGTAGGTTGAGCTTTCACACAGTTTTGACGTATTACTGCTCTTATATTTGCTCGACAGATTTCCGACAGTTTAAGTGGATTCCATTCAGCTATTTTTTTTAAAAAAAAGCCACATGATATTCAATTGATTTTCCGTACTTCCGTATAATTCATATATATAATATAAATATGTGGAAGTATTTCTTCCAAATAAAAGAATTAAATTCAATAAGCATATATGTAAGTATGTATAATATTTTTGTCAATTTTTAATATTAAGAGTCTTAATAGTATATAATATAAAGTATATATAATATTCTTACGCATTCGAATGAGTTCCTTTGGTTTATCAACACTTTCAACTAACGAAGCAAAGGAAACATTCAACAGATTTGTGGATTCAACTTGAGATTCTGATACACGGATAAATTGCTGCAGAGTATCACCCACCGGCACGATAACAATACCTCCAATCTGTTTTATGGACGAATTATTCATTGACGAATCAAACAAAAAACTTACACACTGAAATCTATAATAATACTAATAATGTATGTACTTACTTTAAGCAAGTCAATAATGACTTGAAGGTAATTTTTAGGACATGCAGCTCCACAGTAGATACGATCATAACGAGCTTGAATGGGTTGAGTATCCATGCAATTTCCGACAACGAAGTTCGGCTCACAAAATTCAAACAAGTCAACAGCTGCCGAGGATTTGGTGAAGCGATTCAATTTGAATCTGCAAGCAAACATAATGATCAATATAATTAAGAAATATATATTATATTAATTATAATATGAATTCTTAATCGAAAACATAATATAGAGTTTGTACTTATTCGGAAAAAATTCATACCTTGCATATTCGACAACATCAGGATGCAATTCAATACCATGATTAACTCCTCCTCGACCCAAGATTAACCCAGCCATTGTTGATAAGTATCCTGTCCCTGACCTACAGTTATATGCATCATAAAGTTTACAAAAAAAATTTAGATTAAGAGAAATATGAATGAGATTTTGATAAAACATCCCGATCGCATAATTCCTGTATTTATGACATACCCGATATTCAAAAAACTGAGTCCAGGTTCTAGTTTTAAATTCTCGAGTACTTCCGAATAAATGCATGGGGCAGACAAATGCAAATTCCCATGTTTCCAAGCAAGGTCTTTGTAAGGATTTTGACGTTGAATTTGGTTTTTTGTGTAATAAAAACCACGATCCACTAACCGAAATATTTGCTCCACTAAAGGACTCTGTGAATTATAGAGTATGTATATGTATATATAGTACATATATGTATCAATCATTCAGTATCATCCCTTCTAATTGAGTATATATGTATATATTTACATGAAGTACTTATTGCAATAGTGACTTGTTATTTAATTTAAACCAAAAGCACATAAATACAATGTATGTATACAATAACTACAAGAGTATATAAATAGTACAATAAAATTTCTTAATTTGCGTATTTATATGTACCTTGATGTATTCAGCTTCCTTCAAATTGTCTATTAAGTCGTCATTACTTTCTCCACTGGACACAGCACCCCCCATATTTATTTATTTGATTGTACGCTTTTGGTTGTATTTGTTTTTTGGTCTTGAAGCTATTTAAAAACTATATTACTGCCATTTGTGGAAAAAATCTAGCACACACGACATTCAACACAACATACAATGTAAAAAGAGTATAGTTGTGTTTGTATATATTTTTCAAAAATTATTTCAATCTGTGTTTCCTATGGCTAAAGGTCAATAAGCATATTGTCAATCAAATCTGTGCACTTGAATAATTATACACTGAAATCACACTTCCTCAAAGCACATTATTGTTACCTAATTAATCACTATATTTTAATTACGTTGGTTTATTTTGATGAAGTCGTTTCTTCTTCGAAGAGACATTCAACTTGGAACTTGGAACTTGAACGGAGTAAGTGAAAATGAAGGAATAACGTGCATGTACATACATGACAGATGACAGACCATGTGTTTTGTGCATAACTTTTTGACGCGATTTCAAATATATTTGTATACAAAAAAAAAAAATACTACATACTACCAAAATTGCATTTAAAATTTTGATTATATTTAACTGCAAGAAGCTCTCTATTCTACATTTTAATTTGGAATTAGTATAAAAATAGTTGAATTGCAATTCACTCATTAATTCATTCATCAATTTTTTAAGCAAACATAATGATGAAGGAGCAAATACGATTAGTGAGATTTGATATTGAGGGTGAGCCAACAACAACAGATATCCAGATTGACAGTTGTCCTTTTAATCGAAATGATTTTATAAATAAATTTTCACTCCCACAAGATTCTATTATCAAATTAAGTTATCAAGGTGAGATCCAAAATATTTTAATATTATTATCTATACATAATTTATGTATATAAATTTAGACTAAAAGTGCACACTTAAATATTGATTTGTTCTTGTTAAATATGCATATAGATAAATTAATCCCGTGGTCATTAATCCGTCATTTCTCACATGTGGAAATAAAAGTATATAGACCTCATCAAAACAGTAAGAATATTTTAATTGTTTTTTTTTGTATATACTTACAAAAATTCCAAATCGACAGACAAAGTGTCTGTCGATACTTTGTCCCCATTTATTTGAGCTCCTATACATGTGTATACAAATAAACTTAGAGTAATAATAATAAACAGTTGATTGTTGTCATTTGTTTACTTGTATTTGATATAGTAAAACCTCGGCATACAGAAGATTTTGCGTCGGATGGGCTTGTACGTGAAAAGGCAAAAAGGCTTGAAAGTAGAATCTCTTCATTAGAAAGTTCACTGGATGAAAAAACACTTCAAATGAAAACAGAGCGAGATTTACAATTATTAACGAAACAAATCGACTTTTTGGGAAGACGTTTACATGAGGCAGATGCAAGCGAATGGATAAGTAGAAAATCCGAACCAGGTTCTTAAATTTTACAAGCAATCACAATCATAGTCATCTCTTTTTTTTACTGTTTTTCTTCGCTATATATACATACCATAACATCGGATTGATATGACATTAAATACATACATATATATGCTACGCTATAATTGTAAGAGGTAATGTTCTACTAGGTATGCATGTGATACCTATAATATGTGTGAGGTTTCTAAATGTTTAATTTTAAGAATAGTTGTTTGTTCATCAATCGTCATCAGCCGTGTCATATATAGTTACTTGTTTTGTTGAGAATCTTTAAATGTAGGTATGTATATTGCATTGCAGTGTTCACTGATTGTAGGTCTGTACAGTGCAATTTACACTGTGATGAGTTAAACAAATATGTGTGCAATAATTCATTACATTTTATTTTATCACGGTTTTACTTTTATTGAGTACTAGCAGCGAATACTTTTATTTTTTTATTTGCCCATTTTACGTCAACGTAAAACGTTTTTAAGAGAGAGAATAAAAAATGTATAAAATTTCTTCATATGTGAAACATGCTATACTTAAACATTTCGTCTTGATTCATTTCAAAACTCGTCTGTAAGCTATTGGTATATATAATAAATAATAATAATTGTAGCGAAAACTGTTCGAAAAATCAAGAATTAGTTTTTGTAGGTAATAATAAATGATTATTATCATCATATTTAATGCATTGGTAACAATAACTATAAGTAAATGAATTCAATTACTTGTTGAATTTTATAACATTAAGAAAATATCCGCAAAAGAAATATCTAGGAATAATCTTGATATACTAAATAAGTAACAGGTAAAACGTAATTAGATATTTATTTAGAAATGTAAACATTAATTATATATCCAAACCATTATGGTATTTACAATCGGTGACCTACACCAAATACATAATTAATAAGGATCCACAATATTATGTTCAAGATAGATAAAAGTAAGTATACACAATTTCAGATTCGTATCAATCTAATTCACATTTGCGAAATTATAAGCTCTATATATAGTATAGATAGTGAGTTCCTGATACTTTCATATATATGTATGGTCAATCTAGTCAGATCCAAATGTATAGGATATATGTACAAGTTTTTCCATTCCATTCATAGTCGATGCAATAGTCCTATTATTGAAATAATTCACCAACTTCAGGAAGCGGAGATAGGGACTGAATCGTCGGGAGTTTGCTGAAATCCGGCATATTCGACACGTGTGACTTTAATTCTTCAATCTTTGAGTACATTTGAAGCAAATGTAATTGATGTTCCTTGGGAAGTAAAGGAATAAAAGAATTAGGATAATTTCATGTTACTAATTTCATGTTACTAATTTATCGAAATCAAATAATATAATAAGGGACTCTAAACGAAATTCTTCATACTTCAAGACGCTGTTCAGCCTGAGTGAGTAAGTCTTTTTCAGCCTGATGAAAATCTTGTAATTTCATTGAGGCTTTTTTTCTATCCTCTAGTTCTGCATCAAGTTTTCGGTCATATTCCTGAGAAAATTTAAATTGTATAATAATAATGAATGTATACAATACTGCAGTTAATAATAAAGAAAAAATTAGTTTAATACCTCCACTAATTCGCAAGCGGAATGAATTTCCTTTTGTAGTGATCGAGTCACATCAGAGTCAATGCATATTTCATCAATTTTTGTCACTTCCGAAATTTCTGGGGGTAAATTGGCAATTTTCCCCCTAATAACACCATCCGTGGAGGGCATCTTCTCCAAATCCTAAATTATATTTTTAAATTACATTAATAATGTAGTTTGTATATAGAGTTATACATAAGTTCAATTAACCTCCAGGTGTACTGTCAATTCATCCCTTGCTGCTCTGAAAGTTACCCGTAAACGTATTGTTCTCTTAATCATTTATATATACATAGTGTTTACTTTGATAATCTGAATTAATTCTTCTTCTGTCGGAGGCAGTTTATAAGGTGACGGAGACAACTTGACTTCTAGTTGAACTACACCATCAGCTTCTAATTCGTCAACGGTATTTGTTGCTTCCATACTACGTTTCCGTAGACAAGCTTCGATTACTTCCTTTTTTGTCCGTACTCTTTTTCGCCTATGTTCATTGGGATCATCCCCATGTGAATACCTTCGATTTCTACCCGGCTGATGAGAATTATGATGATGATGATGATGCTGATTATCACTAGAAGACTCAGTCAAAGTATCTTGTTTTCTCTCCTTAACAACCGCGGTGGTCCTTGTTGGACTACTACCATCATCATCTTTATCATCAGTAGTACTAGGCTCATTATTTGGCGAGGGAGATGAGGATGACATACCCACAAAGGAACTAAAATCAAATTCTTCATCATGCAAGTCCAACCAGGCTTTTTCGTACAAAGCTGTAAAGTCTTTGATTAGCTTGGCATCGTAGATACCTCTGTCTTGCCAAATTTTGAAGATTCTCAAAATACTTTTTTTTGTTTTCTCTCCAGAGATCTTGGCCATGTGTTCTAGAACTGTTGAATAGAGGATGAAAAGTTAATACACACTATAAACAATGTATGGTATATGCACATGCATTGATAAATCAGCCTATACTATTAGTAAAACAATATAGGTAATATGTTATAGTTGTATAACTGCTTTTAACCTTTTTTAAAGTAAGGAGAAAATGTTTTTGTAAATTCAGTTCCTTTCTTACGACTATTCTGTATTACATCATTGGCCAAATACACAAACGTCAATTTTCTATGTTCTTGAGCTGCCAGAAATGAAAACAAATATGTAAGTACATTTATATAAGTACTTATTTATGTATACATATTTTTCGTGCTTAAATAGATGCATAAATATTTCCTGTTTTTATTCCGTACCTTTGAGAAACTCTTTGTACCATGATTTGACAATCGTTTGATGATGTTTCCTGTGATGAATAAGCCATTGGCTCAGTCCTTGTATTGAATGAGATGAAGGATTCAATTCCGCTAATTTCCTTTCAAATGAAAGTTCCGTGAAAACTGACATGATTAATTATAATAATTATTATACCGATTAACTGATTATTTATTATAAATTACACGTTTTTAACTTGAGATTTAACCCATAACTGTAACTGTACGCCTGTGATCAATATTATTTGAAGTCAGCTTAAACTTTAAAGATTTAGCAGTCTGTTTTGTTGTTGTTGTTAAAATTTACGTTTGAAATATACTGCTTAGCGCCCAAGTCCCAATAATAGAGAGTTTGGTAAACCCGTCGTAAAAATAAAATCGTAAATATTTTGGTGGGAATTTTTAAAATTCCAAGTTAACATAACCAACGAATTTAAAAATTCCCACCAAAA